>SCLH01001377.1:94371-107133 GCA_004367855.1 Oikopleura vanhoeffeni
ATAAAGCATAATTATTTGTTTTTTATGATCAATGAAAACTTATCAAATTCTATCGAGAAATCGATTTTAAAATCTAAATCATCAATTTTCAAGTATCAAACGTGTAGGTTCACACTTCATAACCCTTGATCACACTTAATTAGGTTTTTAATTTCGTTCAATTATCAGCTCAAATTATGACTGGACGTTTTTGACCTTTATGCAATTTTGTCGAATTCTATGATGAGGTTCGTTGTTTGGTTAATAGTGGAAGTATATTTAACTCTTGATAATTATATAAATTAATAATATTTTAATATTAATTGGAAAAAAATGAAAAATTTGATGAAATTTTATTTGTTTATTTTTCTACACTTTAGAAAATAATTAATTGGTATTTATTTATAACCATATATTTTAATATTTTATACATTTTTTGATGTATTATTTATACTATAATTAACTTGGTTTTATTTATTATTATTAACTTATTTTTAGTGTTAGTCAATCATTAATTTTTTATAATTAATGATGTTAATAATTTTCTCGAAATTTAATTAGATATCAATTCGTATTAACGAATCTCTCTCTTTTCGGCTAATATTTTATCGAGAAAATGTCAAATTAGGAGCAGGGATACCCTTAATTGAAAAAAAAGGAAAAATTTTGATGAAATTTTATTTGTTTATTTTTCTACACTTTAGAAAATAATTAATTGGTAATTATTTATTATAATAACCATATATTTTTTAAATATTTTTATAACATTTTATTGATGTCAATTATTTATATTAAATAATTGATTGGTTATTATTTATTATTATTAACTTATATTTTAGTGATGTCAATCATTAATTATAATTATAATTAATGAATGTTAATAAATTTTATCGAATAAATTTAATTTAGATATCAATTATTATTAAACGATAAATTGTGTTCGTATTTCTGATCGTCAAAAAATAAAACTTATTATTTGAAATAGTGTGAACTTAAAAAAATAGAAAAAGGAAATTAGGAGAAGACTGCTAAAATTTAAATTAATACTGAGAATTAAAAACTCATTTTTTAATTATAATTTTAATGTCTTTTTATAAGCAAACATATTATACTCAAATTAAATTTAATAAAGATATTTAGCACAATTATTTGACTTTATCAGTATTTCGAAAAATTTTATCAATATCTATCAAAAAAAATCGATTTTCCCACTAAAATCTTCAAATTCAGAATTCAAGAACGTGTGGGTTTACACTTCATTGCCCTTAATTACACCTAATTAACCATCAATTAGGATTAATTATTAACTCAAATTCTGACCCAGGTCTTTGTGAATCCATATGCAAAATTTTGTCTTCATTCTATGGCTCGGCTCGTCTTGGTGGATAGTGGAAGTATGGTTAGCTCTTTGAGCTAGTCTCGTGGCAGACAGTCCGGCGCCAAGGCAGGTGTCCGTCTTGCTATATACCGCGCTGATGAACGGAGCAGCACACTCAACAACCTCTACACCAAAAACCCAGCACAAAACAAGGGAAAAAAATAAAAAATATTTATTTTTGAAAAAAAATTATTTTTATAAAGAAAATAAAAAGGGTTGAATTTTCAGAGAGAACTTGAGGAAAGAAAAAATGAGCCTGAAAGTTATTGAGAATCATTGCAAATCTGAGGGGCTTTTCATGCAGTTATTGGTCGAATTGGTCTCGTCGGAACCCGTAAACGAGCGAAAACAACCTTTAAACGATCTGGAAGTAATTGAAAAAACGATAATTTATATCAAAAATTTACAGAGAAGACTGAAAAAAACCGCGGCCGGACATTGAGAAAACAAAACGACTTCTGCCATTTTTTCTAATGCTAATTTTTTGCCGATAGTGGTTATCATTTTTATCTTTTAATGCCCTGGGAAAAAAATTAATCCGGCTTTACGCGGGTTAAATATCTGTTTTGTTCAATTTCCTCGAGGGTCTTCGACAAATATTTGTGCTTCTATTATAAAATTTTGAAATAATTTTAACGTTCTTTCATGAGCAAACTGCCACTGTTTTTTTTAAGATGCAAGACGCGGTTAGAGCTACCATTTCACATTATTACTGCTTTTATTACTGTACTTTATTTATATCATACCAATAAAAATTCAAAAATAAAATTTAAAAGCAAAGACTTATCGTTTCACGCAGGCTTTTCATTTTTTAAACAAAATTTTTATTTCTCCGAATATTTAAAACAAAAGTTATAAATCACTCAAAATACCAGGTTATTATTAATGTGCATTTTTCAAAAATAAATCACAAATTGAAAATATTTTTTTTGTAAATTTTCTTAAATATTTTTTCAATTTTTTTATGACAAAAATTATCGATTTAAAAAAAAGATTTCAGAAAATTTTTCCAAGAAGATTGTTTTAGTGCGGCAAGAACTTTTCTATAAAGTTTTTTGATATTAATTTTTTAATAAAAATCACTAAAAATCACTTGAAATTCATACTTTTTTTTTGTAAACGATATTATTCTAAATATTTACAAATTTTCAGATTTATAATAATTTTAACTTTCATGCATAAGGTTTAAATAATCATGTTCCTGCACATCAAATGTCTTATTTGTAAATTATCATACATTTAAACGTAATTATATATGAGTATTCAAGTGAGTCGAGACTGAGCTTATTTGACAACCTCTGTATAAAAAGCTTTAAATCTGGCTCAACACCCTCAGTCTCGACAAATCACTTTTTGTCTCTACGCTACTTAAAACTCACGCGATAAACAAAATTTTTATTTTGGCCTAAATAATTTACATTTTTTTTGACTGTTTTTAAACGTAAACATTTTATGAACTACGATGTTATCTCTAACAATAAAGTCCCTAATCAATCCAGGATGTAACAATTTTTTACAATTGAGCCTTACTAAAGCTTAATCTCCCACCGAAACAGTCAATGAGATAATTTACCTAATTAAAAGGTTTCTCCAGACTAATTTTTCCATACTATCACGATTTTAGAGGGTTTAATATACCATATGCTCCGAAGTGATTCACCGTAAATTGTTTAATTAGAAAAAAACGGTTCTTTAATATTTTAATCTTTTCCAGTTTAGTTTCTACAGAGTGTGAGGGGCCATTTGTAGCCCCTCCTGAAAGCTGCATTGATAACAAAATGCGACTCAAATTTATTCCTTCAATATTATATAAATAAGCCACAGATGAAATACAAAAAGGGAGGAACAAGTAGAATCCAGATTGGGAAGTTTCGGGTATTAACCACTCATTTACACAAAAAATAAAGATTTTGTTAATCCGATTGATCTCATATTGTTAGCATGGAAATTTGGAAAACCATAATGTAATTTTTTTATTAAAAAAGTCCAAAAATCACCTTATTTTAAAATTATACTTTGATTATCATGAAAAGCATTCTCAACCGGACTAATAATAGTCAATTATTTCATTTGAAAATTCACTAGGAATACTAGTCTAATATCGGGAACATTGCCCTGCGCTTACTTGCCGAACCTACGCGATTAGCAGAAAGTATATAATTTGAATTCAGGACTAATGAGCGTAATTTCCAGGGCGATGATTCCAAGATTAGTTATGTACAATCATAATAGTGTACCTGTCGAGATTGCTTGGGCGGCGCCCTATCTCTACAACGGGTAGGCCCAACCCGATTGGCTAAAATTTCCAAACTTTGCTGACATTTACATTATTAGGGTGGTATAAAAAATAAAAACATGTAAAAAAGGTATGTCAGAAAACTTATAACGAAAATTTCTAGATTTGTAAAAACATTTACATTTCAAATAATACTTCATTTTTGATCGTTTGAAAATTCCAAATATCGAAAAATAAAGTTTAAAACATAACAAGTCCAAATTAAACAAGCCATGTGAATTTCTTTCCAAAATTTCTATTTTTAAATAGAAATTTTCCAAATTTTAACTTTTTTTATAATTTTTAAAATTTTATTTTATTTTTTGAATTATTTTACTGTAATTCTGGCTCAAATTTTCAATTTTTATCAAAATTTTTGATCTGATTTGGAATATTTCATCGTAATATACTTTCAGTTTAAAAAAAAATAATTGTGTTGAGTCAAATTTGTGTAGTTAAAATCCGGATGAATATTTTTTTAAAATAACGAAGCATTTTATTTACAGAATTTTTGATCTGATTTAACTCTACAAATACTTTTGGTTGAATTTCATAATTTTATTTTCAGTATGTTTTGAAAAAAGTGTTACAAAAAAGTAGAAAAAATCATTGGCATACGATTGTTCTGTCAATTATAAGTATATGACGGTTAAACGTAAAATTATTATTTTTATAGTAATTTAATTTTGTTTTGTAATATAATAAATAAAAAATTTCTTGATGATTTAGAACTTAAATTCCGAGGTTATCCATGAGAACGTAAATCTAACTACAATAGGGCCAAAACAAAATCAGCGGACTTATGCGCGGCCACTTACCGCAGCTCAAGGCGTATTGAACACAAAACATCTTGAATCAAGATTTTCGATGTTTTTCTTACAAAAACAGTCGAGTGAGTCGGATAAAATACGGATCGCACAACAAAAAAAACAGAGGCCAGAATGTGTGATAGAGCGGTGGAGAGCGTTTTTCGCCCCCGTCGTATCAAGCAAAAGAAATATAAAGAAAAGCGTCTGTCAGGTTTTCGGTGCAGGTTCCCCACTGTCTGTCAGCTTTTTTCTATCATATATAAAAAAAATATATATGTACGATAAAGCCGTGTCCACCCCCTCTTAATCACTAAGAATTTTATTTTCAGCCCGCCACCCCCCTTAAAGCCAGACGCCTCAAAACTTAGGCAACCTATTGAATCGAAGGAATTGATTAAAGCTGAAAGATGCACCGCACCGGAGCCCTATCTGGACGCGGCCCCTTTATCATAATCATTAGTCATGCACTTGGGCTCAGACCAACACCACATCTTTATCCCTATCTATTTAGTTAATTAAAAAATTGCAGAAATATATTTTTCATCTGATTTCAACGAAATTTATTAAGTTTATTATTTTTTATAGAAGTTTATGGCGTTGAATATTTAAAATCAGATCAACAAATTTTATAAAATATTCTAAATGAAATCCAATTTTTGGGTTCAAATTATAAATTTTATCTTAAAATAATTGAAAAATTTTTGTTAAAATTTGAAATATTTTTTGACATATCGAGATAAATTAAAATTTTATAACTATTGACAGAAATTTTAAAATTGTTACCCTTGACTTTCGCAGATGATTTTTCAAATGACAGTCTTCGCGCCCAACGAGTACCAATAAGGGACCTAAATTTGATAGGTCTTTTGAGCTGATAAACGGGTATAAGGGGTACGTTGTCCTGCAAAAAAAAGTTGGCCTGTAAGATCTGATATAGTACAAACCACCCCCAAAAAAACGATGGTGATGGAAAAAATGGTAACCCTCCGTTTTCGACTTTGCCGCCCTCCTTGTGGGAGAACCGAAATTGAAAAAAGCGACGAGACCAATCCACCAATCGTTTTTTGGGGGTGGTTTAGGACTATATCAGATTTCAAGGCCCAACTTATTTTTGCGGACACTACCCCCTTAAGCAACTTGAAATAAAACAGAGTTTGATTTTTTTCTATAACATCTTTTTTGCATACAATCCACTCAGAGTGTCTCGCTTCTAGCGTAGAAGAATTGCGCGTCGCTGATTGGATTTTAGAGATTGGCCCCTGCAACATAATAGAAATAGATGACGAATCTTTCGCGTAAAACATCGGTGCCCTCTAAGTGGATTGTATGTGAAATTCATGATTTTTTAAATTTTGGATGTCAATATTTTTTTCAGGGGATAAATGCATTTTTCACATTTTGATTCAAGGTTGAGCGCAGTTTCAGAAGATCGTGAAATATAGGATTCATAGATGCTTTAATAATTCCGTATTTTCTCATTTATCTGCTGTCGAAGGGCATTTTATGTCAACAAGTGACTATTCTCACAGGTTATAATTGATTCAACTGATGACGTCATTTTGAACGCCCATGCGTTTTTCATTTATGATCAAAAAAATATTTCTATCTCCATATCGCCAAAAGTGTCAATATCGCCGAAAGTGCCAATATCGCCGAAAGTGCCCAATATGACCGATGTTTTTAGGTGAAAACTTTCGGCGATATCGGGCCTACCCCTGTATAATATATCTAAGCCTATAGCTTCAATTTTTATTTGAATACTATTTAACATTTTGTAACATAAAAAGTACTTCCCTAGGCTTTTAACAAACGTTATTTCAGCTGAGTAAATTTCTGCAGATTTGTACTTGGACATGAAAATAAAATTAAATGTTTGTTAACGTAAGATCCGAAATAATTATTTGGCTCCCACACCAATTTCCCCCGATTTCGTTCTATTTACAGCCAGGTGAAAATCTCCCTCACCTTCTGGTATCAGGCGCAGATGCCCAGATGGCCCAGGGTTAATGCATTTTTTCGGGAGGGCGTAACGTAAAAAATGGAGAGAGGGAGAAAACGCTAATCTCTGGAGATATATATTTTCAAATTTGAAAAAAACTTATTTTCTCGTCCTGAGACAGGTTTTAGCTCGGCAGGTGCCAAAAACCTCTCGAGCTGGAGAGAAAGTTTAACTCGCACCTGCTCGACTCCACCATATTTTCTCGGTGCATACAGCTGAGGGAGAAATCACACAGCTGGACATGAAACTGTGCCGATAGCATCACCTGTCATATCCCACTGCGCTCCAGGCAAAACAGATAACCAAAATACAATAATTATTTTTGACATTGGATAGAAGGGGATTTGTGATTTAAAATTAATAAAGCTGTGGAAATTAAAATTATGCGTGGGAATTAGCAATCTGGAATTAATTTCGAAAATTAACCGGAATTCAATTTTAGCTAAACATAAATTTATTAAAAATGCAATTTGGCAAATTTAAAATTGATAAAATTGTGCTGAAAATCAAAAATTTGGAAAAATACTTCCGAATTGTTTGAATGTTGTTCAAAATGTTAATTTTTTCGGAAAGTCGAAAATTATTTTAATTCAAATTTTTTTGCTCAAATTGTGCTAAAAATCAAATTTGGAAATATACTTGTCAAATTTGGAGATATGTACATTCATGTACAGTCAATTTGCACTTTTCACAAAATAATTTTTATTTTGACTGATTTCGGTACACTAAGCACGCCCATGCTTTCTGTACCCAAATTAACAATTTGGATTCAGACAAATTTGGGTACAGAAAGCACAGGCTTTACACTAAACACTGACTAGTTAAATGATCTTGTTAGAATGCTATTTGTTGAAATCTTTCGAATCCCAATAATATTCAAGGTTTATATGGATCACCCGCCCTCAGAGTACAAATCCTAAATATTTGAAAAATGCGAAATCTGAGCATTTGATTGGTTGATCCTTTCCTAATCTGACCAATGAAATCGGCCTATTCCGCAATCAAGGGTTTTGATTGGGTGCTAATATCTTGCGTTGTTTGTATCATTCAAATATTTACGATTCGTACTCTGAGGGGTAATCCATATATATTTTTTTCGGATGGCTGATTATGGTGTCTATTTTTCATGAAAATAAAAATTATATGATAAAATGACCTCAGTTTTACAGCGTGAACAAGGACGAATTACACTCAACCTACTGGTACCTAATAACTGATTTTAATGGAAATTAAGAACCCGTTTATAAAATGATCCAGTTTTGTAATATTAATGTGGGCTGTTACCCAATCATATTCACGCACTTCGCACCATTCAAATATTCACGATCTTTCAGCCAAGAGCCGTTGATCCATACACTTGTTACACAGCAACAATTTCAAAAAAAGTAACTTTCTCCGGACAGGTATCATCGATATAATCTAGTTAAAAAATCATAATTACCATCGGTTTGAAAAGTTAAGAAACATGAATCAGTTTTTAAATGTTTGATATAATGCAGTCCAAAAATTTTGAAATTCATTTTCAAAATCAATCTTACTTAAATTTTATTTTTAAGGGGGTAGTGTCTGTGAAAAAGTGTTTCTGAAAGTAAGAGAACTATACTAAATCGACGAAAAAAAATCGATTGGTGATAGTTTCGCGACTTTTCATAAAGTTGTTTTTTCACCAGAGGGCGCCAAACTTGAAACTTTAGGTACATTTTTCTGGTTAAGTACATATCAGATCAAGTTCATTCCAAGGAAAAATTAAGTCTATAATACTAAGCTAATAATACTCCGGTTTAGTAGTGAACGTTATTTTGGCTTTTAAAAAATTGAAATTTCAACAAAATAATCAAAAAGTTTTACTATCAATAATTTAGCTAATCTGAAGAAAACAGAATAAAGAACCTGGCTTAAAGTTAATTATTATCTTGATCGTTCTCTCTGATATAAAATTGTTTTTTCTTCAACAAAAATAATCGGAAAAAGATATTCCAAACGAGTCAATAATCTAAAGTGTGCTATCTTATCTATTTTATTTACGAGGTAGGCTTTAGTACTTGTCTCACAGGTGTACTCTCCCAGCTGGCCTGATATCCATTAAGCATATCTGAAGTCTATTTGCTTAACCATAAGCAAGAATTTTACAAGAGTTTTATATTTTCTTTGCGAAAAAGATATATATTATTGGAAAGCCTTCTTGTGACTTATAAATTTGAAATTTTAACAAGCATCAGATTTTTGAAAAAACAAAATTTTCGATTGTAAAAAATTAAGGCTGTGGATTGGCCAGAACGTTAGCATCTTACAAATATTCAGCATCCTACAATCCATAACAATATTTTAAATTGTTTTTCTTATTACCATGTACAAATGATTCACTATTTTTGCTATATCCGGGATATAATATCCCTTTACGAGGAAGATAGATATTTTCTAGTTTGGTCTAGTATATTATGTAGGTTAAGTAGTACCAATGTACTAGACCAAACTAGAAAATATCTTTCTTCTTCGTAAACGGATATAATTTCTATAATGTAACTGCCCAGTTCAAACGTTGTAGCCATACTTCACCACTTAGCAAATCAATAGTAACTATAATAATAATCTGTCCAGTGAGGGTCCTTTATCGATATATTTACTTCAAACTCAATTTTTTCACGGACAATAATTTATAGACTATAAATTATTGTCTATAATGAAATAAAGTTTTAAGCAAATATAAATTATAGTCTATAAACTGTTACTGTTTGGTTGAACAACTAATTTATTAATTTTTTTGTGCATGCTTTCAGAACAACATCAACATATCGGAAACCCGGAGGCGAGACAAAACTTAAAAAATTAAAATTTTTGATTCTATCAAATCTAACTTTTGATATCATGAAAACCGTAAAAAAATCTTATTTTTTACAAAATTTTAAACGCTAAAAATCTTATAATTTAAAACTTGTCCGTTTCATAATCACTCTAGGTTGTTTTCAGTATTTCGAAAATTTTGGACTTTGAAATGTTAAAAAAAAAACTAAAAAAAAATTTCGAAAATTTAAAATGGCCTCCAACCATTTTTTTTTAATTTTTCGGTTTTTTTTGGCCTTCATAATAAAGGTTGCTATCTAACCTTATTATTATGATATAAAATATATAAAATATTATAAATATTTTGAAAATTAAGGTATTCGCGTATCGGTTTTTATTTCATTATCAGAAGAATAAAAACTATGTTTAGCTAAAAAAAAATTTTCTCTCATATTCACTCAAAAGAAATGCTCTTGAGAAAAAGTAGGCTTTCAGGGGCATATTTTTATTTTTGAATATTATTTTGATATACAGTCATAGAAAATAATTGATAAACCATAGATAGGAAAATTTTCAAAAGACGCAGGACACGGCATTTCTTCAAAGTTTTATTTAGCTTTGTTTAAGTCTATATTTATAATTAAGGTTGCTATCTTATCTTTATTATTCTCAAAAGGGTTAAAGCCCTTGGTACTCTAGTGACAGGTGTGTCCCCTAACCCAGCTGGTCGCCCGATATCCATTAAGCATATCTGAAGTAAAAAAAAACGCCAGAATCGTAAACACAATTCTCAAAACTAAATTTGGATTTGTGCTCGGTGGGTGCTCTATTTTGCAGCTGCTGGTGCCATCTGGTGCACCTGTTATCGTCTCCTTCAATAAAGTCTCCACCCCAAAAAGACCTTTTTGATAGTCCCAAACTTCTCTCCCTATCTCGCCCACCTGTGAATTGAGATGTAAAGTCGCCAAAAACCTGGCGAATATTAAAAAAATATTATCTACCAAACAACATACACAATACTATATCTTTTTTGCAAAAAAGCCACACCTGTTGTGAAAAAACCTGCCGAGGCCATTTTAGATTGTGTCCATGGCGTATATTTAAATTTTCAGATATCTTTTGTCATTAGAAAGTACGAGTGTTTAGAACTGGTAATCCGGCGAATTTGTAAGGGCGGACTGGGGCGAAAATAATAAGTTTGTTTCCGTTATCTGGACTCGGCGGGCTGTGACAGGTGGCAAAACTCGCTATCGCAGGCCTTTCTTGTTGCAGCTATAAGTTTTCGAACATCTGTATATATTTTGTATAATTGTGATATTATGAGGGAAAATGTCCGAATCGACATTGCGGGAATAAATGTGAATTATGACATTGTGTGTATAATGTCCTCTAAGATGCGGGCTTCGTCCGATCTTTCGCAAAACATTATGGGGGAAAATTTCCGAATCGACATTGCGAGAATAAATGTTAATTTTGACATTGTGTGTATAATTTCATAATGTTTTGCAAAATATCGGGAGAAGCAAATTGCTTTGCAGATTCATGGCCAAACGCTTGAATAATAAATTTTGCCAAATAAATACTTTTTTCATTTCAGACCGAACTCGCATCTTACGGTGAGTTATTTAATTCTACAATCTCGGCACTGTACGTTATTTTCAGAGTTTATTTATCATTTATGGTGATCTACACACGTACATATCTGATCTAAAAAAATATTAAGAAAATACAGTTTGTCAAGCTAATGTGTTGTGCTAGTCTTTTCCAATTAAAAAAAAATATTTGCATCTCTTAGTTCTAAACTACCGTTAATATGGTTTTTATTTGTTTTTTAGTTTTTGTTTTGAAAAGACGTTAATGAAAAACCCGCAGAGGTTATTTGAAATTGTGTCTCGGCGTATACAAATGTTCAGAACTGGTTATCCGGTGAATTTTTAAAGCGGACTGAGCGAGAATAATAAGTTTGGTTCCTTTATCAGAGCTCGGCGGCCGTTCTTCGTGCAGGAGCTGCACTTCCGCTATAAGTTTGGCGCAACTGGATTTTGCAAATTAGTGTTATATTTTTGAAAACAAATTTTTAGACCAACGTAGAGCCAGATAATTTTTATCTCTAAATACAGTGGTTTTTTTAACCATGCTGGAGAGTAACGGTCAAAATTTGCATGTTTTCACCCATTTTCACTCTTTAAAGTATGCTGTATATCAGGCTTGTAAAAGGGATGGGTATTGCGTGGGTTTTCCATCCCGTTTTTGCGTATGTTTAAGCAAAGGATAGGGAAAAAATTGGGGATGGGGATAGAAAATCCGGTCGGGGATGCATCCCTTTACAAGCCTGCTGTATATCCTCTATTCACACTTTTGTTAATATCCCGGCCCTACTACCCAATGTGTTTTAGCTTTTGGGGTGTTCCCCGAGGAGATTCACGCTTAGGTTAGTTTATTTAAGTTTCAATCTCCCCGGAGAAAACCCCAAAAGCTAAAACACATTCGGTACTTAAAAACACACTACGTTTCCTAATCAGGGCCGGGGTATTAACAAAAGTGTGAATAGGGGATATCAAAGAAAATTTTGAAATACTCAAATAATTTTGAATGTGGTGTACCGTGATTCACTCGATAATTAAGATGAAGGAGTTGCTTCGGGATCGTTCTTAGTGTACCCAAATTGGCCAATCGTTTTTAGTTCTCAGTACACATTTCCCACATGGGAACACTGAGCACGCCCGTGCTTAATGACCCTGAAATTTGTGTGCGTTATTTAAGAAATTTTATGTGCAGAAACCACGGACTTGCTTAGTGTACCCAAAATAGACACTGATTCGTTGTTTCAACCGTCATCAAAACCACGCCGTTTTAGAAAAAATTATAAAGGTAGATCAGAATTTAAAAACTGAGGTACAGGGGTACAGTCCCCTCAATTTCTAACAAAAATCACATTTACTAACTCTACTTAATATCAACTCGATTTTACACAATTGGTAGTATTTGACCTGTTGTTGTAATTTGTCAATTCTGAATATATTTTTAGTTTGTTGATACTTAAGTTTTCAATGCCTTATTATGGTGCTTATTTCTATTTAGTTTTCAAGGTCAATCGCTGGCAAGAGTCTCAAAAAGCGTAAAAAATCAATGTCCCATAGTTAGGGAACGAACCGGGCCAAAATCTAACTTTTGAATTAGGGGGTTTAGCAAAAAACGGGAAAAAAAAATTAAAGCGTACAATTTGAAAAGAAAAAAAATGGACATGCACAATCAATTTTCTTGAGGTACATTTACCCTGTAAGCTCAAATAATTAAGGCCAGCTGTTACGGTTTAGTCAGAAAGTTTGCCGGTTCGCTCCCTACCCATAGTAAAATAGACATTTTGTTTGTAAGGTGCATTAATTTTTAACTGGGGAAGTTTTCAACAAAATTTGTGTTTAAATCTTCAAAGAATACCGATGACGTTTTCTAGGATCGGCACCTTGTTTAAATCGGCAATTGAAGAAAAATAGGAAACGAATCAAATACAGGGGGAGGGCAATATCGCCGAAAGTTTTTG
>SCLH01001377.1:116693-127114 GCA_004367855.1 Oikopleura vanhoeffeni
AATAGTTTTCGCAAGATGGTTTCGGCAAAAAATATTTAGTTTTGGAGTTATGATTCTATAATAATTTGTCTAGTGGGTAAAAATGTTGAACACCCACGGATATTGTACATCACAGAAGTCGCAAATCAAACAGATTGTAGAGATTCTACTTCTGGTAAAAAAGAAAAAAATGTATGTTCGCAGCAAAGTTAAAGAATGTAAACGAAAAGGTGAGACAAAATAAACTTAATTTAGAAGATTTCAAATTATAACTATTTGGAATTAATAATCAAAATAAGATACATCGACAGTCACAGTTTCAAAAAACCAAAAGCTCTTGAAAACAACTTTTAAGGTTGTTAACAAAGACATACTTGAAATTTTTTATTTTGCATTTATTTTAATTTTTTGCATATCTTATATGAGGAAGAGAGAGGAACTAATAATAGAAAAAAAGGACGCCGGGGCTTCGGAAACTCTCAATTTAAATTTCCTTCCGCCGTTTTCAAAAGCCCGCGGCGTCCCTTTTTTTCTATTATAGTCCTACTCTTCCTCATTAAAGTTAAATTTAAAAAAATTAAGAACTGGTTTTCTAAACAAGGCAGCGCTTTAATGAAAAACGATAAAAAAAATTGTAAATCCTTATGTAACTATTCCTACACAGCTATTGTAGCAATTAAAATCTAAATTTTATTTTCGATCTTTAGAATTTTCCCTCGAACAACCTCCATTTTGACAAGTGTTGCCATAAAGCGTCTTGAGTTCTTATTTTTTTTAAATTTTAATAACTCAAACTAATCCTGTAAGTAAACGTTTCTAGGAGAGTGACCTTTAAGTGACCAAAAAATTGGTCACTTAAAGCGCGCGCTTCAAGTGCCCAAAAAGTGGCTTATTATTTCAAATTGTTTCTTAGTTCTATTCTAGAAAGCTTAAAAGGCGGAGGCTGTCAAAAGCTTTGAAAATTTCCGGAATTTTTTTGGTATTTCTCAGAATGTGCAGTTTTTCAAGACTCTTCCAAAGAATTCAAATTTTATTACTACAAAAGTTTGCTATTGCATAATCTCAAGGATTTTCAACGTTATTTTCATTGAAGGCGCTTATTTAGAAAAAAAAAATTGTTTTTTTCTGAGCATATCTTAAGAATTTTTTTAGAAAAGTTAGCAAAGTCGGTACAAGCATCGAGGCAAAAGACATGTGGCCGACACTCACTTCATATTGATTTCAACGAAATTGGATGGAGCAGCTGGATTATTCAACCGATGACGTTTGATGCATACTACTGCTCTGGTACATGCAGCTACAATAAAATGAAGGTAAAAAGACATATCTACACGGTTACACATCTACATAGTTACATATCTACAGTTACATATCTACATAGTTACACGTACGGGCATGTACAGGCTATCGATTCATGAATATGAATTGTGAATATTAGAGAGAACAATTTATAGGAATTACTGGCGTTCTTAAATTTGATTTTCGATTGTCTAATTATGGTCCCTAGAAATAAAAACCAGCTTGATAAGACAACAATGAAACCGCTACAATTTGAATCATGGTTTAAGATGATAATCAGCGTTTTCGAATGATAAATCAGACCTCGGCACCCACTGGCTTGGCTTGACTGAGTTGACTTGGCTTGACTCAAGCCAAGCCAGAGAGATTCTGACTCGAGTCAAGCCAAGCCAGAGAACCCTTGGGTTGACCTTGGCTTTATGGCTTGACTATAAATCCAGATATATTTATTTGAAAGGCTTAATTTATCATCATTGATTGAAAAACTTGCAAAAGTGGCGTTAGACAGCCAAATTTTGAAATTTGAGATTTATAAGATATCATCTGTTTTCATAGTGGCCACTTCAAAACCAAACAATTTTGTGTCAAAATTGAATGGAACACAAAATCTGAAAAAAATTTCAAAATTTTGAATTTGCTCCAAAATTTATGAAACATAAATTAAAATTTTTTAGTGATGATCATCTAAATTTTGAAGTTGAAATTAAAACTTTGATGAAAAATAAAGAAATTTAAACAAATTAATGAAAAATCTGAATACAAAAAACGAAGATTTTTTGGAAAATTAATAATTTGCCTGCAAAAATTAAAATTGCATGTAAGAATAAATCTAAACTATCAATATATCGTGATTAATTTTGATAAAAAATTAAATTAAAAAAATTAAAATATTGTTTCAAAATATGAAATTTTCATCAAAAATAAAAAAAATACTCGAAAAAACTGTTAATTAGTTTTTAGTGTTTAGCAGTGTTATCACTTAGTGTCCCTAATAGTGTTTTATTCATTATATTAAGGGGGTAGCAGCGATGTGGCAGACTGGCGTCAATTTAATTTACGAAANNNAAATTTAATTTCCGAAAATAATTAGTGGATATTTTTTTGCTTATTAGCGTTAGCTGAACCACAATAAATGTGTATCAGCTCATAAAATAATTTTTTATTCTATTTAAGGAAACCGATTTGAGTTCAAACTTTTATTTATAATTCGTAAAATTTTCGAAATTCAAAGCATTAATGAAAATTTTAAGATTTTTTGGGTTAAAAATTTTTTCTGATTAATTTTATTGAAATTTGTGAATAAAAACGAAAAAAAAAAGCCACTTTAACCTTTTTTATGGCATGTTTCCATATTTCTGACTGCTGTTTGAAATCTATGAATGTTTGTGTGATTTGTTGTCGGACTCTTTAGAAATTATTATGAAATTTTCCGCAATTAGTCAAAAATTTTTATCAGTAGTTTTTTGGAAACATCTCTGTAAAAATAGGTCCGGAATTCACTTTGTATTTCTGGTATCTATTTGGTTTCCGTATTTCCACCGATTGCAAGGGTCAGTGAATATCGTTTTGTACTTCTGATGAAATTTTTTACAACACTTGCTTTGTGAAACCCGGTTCTGTGCCCATTTGGCACGCAATTTATTGAAATTGTATTATCCTTTTTTAAAAAAATCCGTATATTGCCGGGGTGTTAATTAGGCTACTCACTTTTAAAATCAGGACATTTTTTTAGATTTAACTCAATTGAAGGTCAATTTTTTTTTTCCTAAAAAAGCTTTTTTTCTCTAATTTTTTCATGGAAAAAAACTTTCAATTTAAGAATTTTTGCATCGTGGATAATATTCTCCCACTATAAGGTTTGCATAACACCCGAATGTCTGAAGTTTATAATATTCCGTCTTAAAAAAATCCCACATCGGGTCAGGTTAAATGGGTTTGTATGCAAACGGTTGTTTTTATATTTTTTACAGATACTTAGTTTTAAAAGTACCTTTAAATTTAAAAAATATAAAACGTTTGCAATGTATGAACACTGTCTCATTTAAAGATAAAAAATAACAATAAAAATTTTTCACATTTTTTTTCTTCCAAAAATCACTCCGAAAAAATGTATCAATCTGCCACATCGCTGCTACCCCCTTAAGCCCACTACACATTTAATTATAGTTCTTTTTCTTTCTTAAAAATATCTGTGATTTTATTTATTTATTGATAAATACCGTATTCAAAATACGAGAGATAATCTGTAAAGTTTACTATCGTGCTTTCTTCAGATCTTCTCTACCTATTGGTGACAACTAAGGTTCCAAAATCGCCCCCAAAATGCGCAGGTTAAAAGAGTGTTAGCTGACCAAGAAAAATTAAGAGGACTGTTCTGTACAGTAGGGCATTATAATTTCATATTTTTCTGGCAAAAATTGTCAGAGTGATAATAAAAGACAAATATTAGTTGCAAGAAAACCTAAAATTGCACATATTTTCGAAGAAGATTATAAAATCATAGAACTTATTTTACAATTTTTTATTATGTTCCGTGTTAAATAAAGTACTTTTTGGTGAATTTGACGGAATTTTTTTAATTTGCGATAAAACACAGCAGCATCAAAAGATGAAATAAGCTATAAAGTTATTACTACAGAATTTGTATACTGAAATTCAGTAACTGAATAAAACTTGTGACTGAGTTGACATAGAAACCGTTCCAAACGGATTTTTCCAAGAGTAATTTGTATCCTTTTTTGATGTAATTCACCAGTTTTTTATGACAACAATGAAACGGTGTAATTCAGGTGTACAAATTCTGTAGAGAACATAAAATACAAAAATTACAAAAAATTGAATAAGGTGCCAGTTGTTTTCTCAATGGGACCATGTGCAGCAAAACTTCCGCTTGCATAAATGATATATCACCAATCGGGCATACTCGAATTTTTTATAGATCATTCATAAATATTGCACTAGGAATATAGGCAAGGATAGAATGCCTTTGTTCGTACGAGAATTTGTAAATTGACCTGGACCTTCAAAAAGGTCATTAAATGTTTTTTGGTAATCTTTTATAAGTTTTTGATATGAAAAACCAAAGCGGAGTCTTTCGTGAACGATAATACAAGGTACACGAAAGATGACTTTATTGCTTTAATTAATGTCATAAAAATAAATTGAAATCTTGACCGAAATAAACGATTCTGATTTGATCAGGTTTAATTTCAAAATCTGGCTAAGACTTCAAAATTTTGAAAAATCTAAATGAAATTCGAATTTTTTCCAAATTGTTCGTATTTTACAGTTTTGATCGGTCATTACGATTTTTTGCTGACTGCTTACATCCTAAAGAAACCCAGTTTTGTGGTTTTAACCACAAACCAAGCCTAGTAAAAAAATCGAGCTATTACTAATTACTCCGTCTGAGGCTCGATTTCTTAGTTTCGCAAAAAAAATTCAAAAATGTAATTTCGCATAATACTGTTAATTGATTTTGCGCGAAAATAAATCAATTTTCGAATTCTGTACCAAACAAAGATAAAAACTAAGTCAAGCCGAAATACCGAGTCAGTCTACAAAAAATATAAATAATCGATATAATAAAATTTTATTGTCAAAAGATTCAAAAACAGATAAATTTTAATGTTAAAGATAGTGTTTTTTTTGATATTCAGTACACAATTTATGAAATAAGAATTTTCTCCAACTTTGAAAAATAAAAGTTTGTTGTTTTGCCGATCTGAAACTGGCATTGGAAATTCCAAAAATCGCTATTTTTAAGAATGGCTTAAAGTACTCGATTAATATAGAAAAAAACAAAGGACCAAAAATATTGAACCAAAAGTTAAATATTGAACCAAAACTAAAATGATAACAAAATACTAAAAAAGTGATCGAAAAATTTAATTTATTTTTCAGGAAAATCGCAAAAGCAACCATGCAATGCTTCAAGCAATTATGAATAGCTATTACCCCGAAGTACCTCTCCCCTGCTGTACTCCTGACAAAATGATGCCTTTATCGATATTATTCACCGATCATCAAAACCACGTGGTCCTCAAACTCTATCCCGAAATGTCTGTTCAAAGCTGTAAATGTTCATGATATTTCATGAACAAAATTTTCACTTGTTTTGCACGCAGAGCCCTCTCCCGAGCGAAGATTTCCGATGATGATCTCTGGCCGTTCCGATCCTAGTTTTGTTCAATTATTTATATGAGAAAGTACTACTGTTTAAAAAGTTCAATTTGCAGTCCTAGAATATGACTGTTTTTTTATATGCAAACTGTTGATATCTGAAGCTGAATAAAATTTAAATAATTTACAAATATATTTATGCTGCTATACATAGAATTATTATATTTCCAAAGTGTGTACACTGACTAACCATTTATGGAAACCCACTTTCAGCGGAAAAAAATGGTTTCCATTAAATGGTCATGGGTTACCATTTAATGGTATGGGTTTCCATTAAAATTGCGTAATGGGTTTCCATTACATGGTATATTTGGGCAAAACTTGAAAAGCTGTTTTTCAGCCAAAAAATTTGAAAAAAACATTTTTGAGTTTTTCTAAATTACGATGTCTCGGGCATCAATTCTCAGGGGCAGGCCTGCAACTCTAATCCAATTTTTAGAAGAGTTTGAGAGCGAGTTATAACACCGCAAAAACAGAGTTCTGATTTTGTACTCAAACATGCCTTGTTTTTCAAAAATGGTATCCATAAATCGTAATGGGTTTCCATTAAATGGTTATGGGTTTCCATTAAATGGTTATGGGTTTCCATTAAATGGTTAGGGGTTTCCATAAATGGTTAGTCAGTGTACATATTTTTTTTGAAATCTTTTGACAAATAAGGCGGTAAAGTACCGTCACTCAAGTAAATTCGATAAACAAAATAATTCTTTGCGAAAGATTCAGGAATCAAACGGTTCTTGGCCGAGAAAATTTTTTGAAGTTAAAGCAGAACAAGATATCATTGCATTTTCAACGGAATAAATACGTTCTGTGATACTTTATTTGTGTGAATTCAACGCAGAAACTAACATACAAAATGTAAACAAATTATTTTTACCTCACTGACCTTGAAGTAAAACTAGCAATTGCAAATTAAGGAGACGATTTTTCCTACATATGATTTTTTGACGTTTTTTTGGAGTAAAACATTGAAAAAATGAACAATTCTTAGTAATCGTTTTTTGGGTTTAAAACTTTGAAAGTTGTATGAATGCGAATATACAAACATTTCAAAAGAAAAAAATGAAGGAATTAAGGATTCCCGAGCCGGTTTCCGGGGCTCAAACAATAAATTCTTTATGATTAATAGTGCCGGTTTTCAAAACACACGTTTCTTTTTCGTCAATTTTAACGGGAGTGTAAATTCCGAGATACCTATGTTGTACTTATGCACATTTTAATAACAAGATCTGAGATTTATTAAGTTTTGCGAAGAACGGGGTGAGAGAACAATCGTATTTTCGAGCATGATTCCAATTTTGCTTATTTTAGAGGAATTCGATTTAAAATTAGCAAAAGAGGTGTTTTACAAGATTAATAAATTAAAACGCCCACAAGTAACCTAAAATCTTCCCGTCTTATTGGCCAAGGAAAATTTCCTCGAACATTATTTATATTACGTAGGGTTAAATGTAATGTTCTTTTTTATTTTTGTTGTTCCTCAGCCTGAATGTTGTTCCCGCAAAATAAGTGTCATTACACGCCCACAAGACGTAGGCGGATGCCGTTAAATAATAGCATTGCGTAGGCCCAAATAGTGGATACTCGCGGATCATACGACGTAACATCAGGGGAGTTTTTTTTGGCTCTGATTGGCTAAAATTTGTTCGATTTAAAAGCCCAAACAGCCGGAGGGAAAGTACAAGTGTAAAAAGAGTTACAAGTTGCAACTCTGTTTATTCGTCTGTATATCTTTTCGGGAAAAGATCAATGAGAGTTTTGCTTGAGAAAATATTAGTCGATTTATATTAATTCTTGCCTTTTTATATTTGCTTTTCATTCATTCAATTATGGTGCCTGGCATTTCATAATTTTTGAAATTCTGAAGAAATAACTAACTTTGAATTTTTGAACGTTACTTTGAATTTTTATGGTGTTTTCCTACTGATAATAGATAATAGATAATACAATAGATAATACAATCCCCGATATTTAAATTCGGATCCTCATCGTGACGTGCGAGTTTGGTCTGACCAATCAGATTCACATGACGATTTCGAACACACGTATTATATTCTGTTTAGAGAATATTATGATGATTTCTCATTAAGAAAGTGACTATTATTTCGATTCAAAATTTTTATTGTTTTATAGTCGAAAATGAGGATAACTCGACGCAGCATTTGTATGGAACTCACGAAAACAATAGGTCGCGAACAAATCGTGGCCTTCAAATGTATCCCATTCATACGGTGCTAAAATATCTCTCTAACATTTCTTTTTAATGTTCAAGCAGGCGATTATGCCATATTTATGACTCAGCTTGGTTTTATGCGCGCCAAGTCTTTCCCAGAGATTTTAATATAACTTTATTTCGAATTTTTTACTGGAAACATTATTTCAAAAGAGAGAATTTATTCTGACAGAACAGTAGGTAAGGGCAAATTGAGAAAATTGTTTAAAAATATTAACTTTTTGCGGATATTCAAATTTAACTAGAAAGTCATGTAAACTTAGCATGACTATTTTTTGCTTGTATTGATTCGGTATATCCCTAGCTTACACTAATGATAATTTAGGTTGTTGGCATATTCTTTTGAGCCACCTACCTGAATCAGTGCGAACAAAGAATATTCACTGACTTTAGCACCAAATCGTTTCTTCTCCTCTCTTCTATTTGTTATCAGATGAGATATAAAGAAGTGTGGAAACGAGAGC
The DNA here is from genome assembly GCA_004367855.1 of Oikopleura vanhoeffeni. Classification (NCBI taxonomy): domain Eukaryota; kingdom Metazoa; phylum Chordata; class Appendicularia; order Copelata; family Oikopleuridae; genus Oikopleura; species Oikopleura vanhoeffeni. The sequence continues at coordinate 124,851 of SCLH01001377.1, forward strand.
TATCCTTTTTTGGGCCGATTTGATACTTTGTCCCTGACTTCCTTACGAATAATCTTAAACTTCGCATATATATATGATATATCCCCCTTTCACACTTTGCTTAAGATATGGGCCCTGTGTGGTAACTAGCTGGCCAAATTAGCTAACTCACAAACCATTCGGCACTACAGATCTTAAAAGTGTGAAAGGGGGATAAAAGCCACTTTTTAAGCCAACATCTTATATACAGCTTGAAAACGACTCATCTGATATTAAGAGAAACATGAATTAAAAAAAAATGTTCTGAATCAGACCATTGTTTCCTTTTTCAAAAAAAACTGATGATTAAACAATTTCAGTAATCTCAGAAAAAAATCATAAAATGGTCCGATCCGGACAATTTTTTTTTAAATGTTGGCTAAAAAGTGGCTGATATGAGCGAGGAGGCCCCGTAATCGATATAACATGGATATTATGACACTTTTTTTAATTTCAGAGGTCAGGCACTGTTAAACTGGCGCTTTACTGACCATTGTGCTTAAATGAAACCCAACCGACTTGTCATCTCATCTCTAAAATGATGAATATCCAAATACTTTTAGGCAATAATCGAGTAAATAAATGGCTGACTAGTTGAGTGACTTGCTCTCAAATAGTACGTCACTTTATAGGCAATTAAAAGTCATTTTATTGTTTTAACCATTACACCACAATAATTTCGTATATTATACTGTACAATCAGTGTAACAAATTGTACAGGCCCTTTTCAAAAAATTTAACTAATTATCAAAAATTTTGCTGAGTGTAAACTTTTTCGAAATAAATTCTTAGTATTTAATCTTGAAGTTATTACTGAGCTTGGCAAATTCCTGAATTTATTGTTTAATTTTGCTTCGAGGTCAATTTGACACTTATTTAGTCTAAACAAGGCTGTTATCAGTTTTTCAGCATTGAAAATCTATGATAGTTATGAAAAAATACATTTTGTTCAGAATTTTTCAAAGATCAAGAAAAAATGACGTTTTCTGATTGGCTATAAATCGACTTACTCCAAATAGTAAAGTAAAGTTATCAGCGTATTTTCGTGAAGTTTCTCGTTTCAACGCAAAAATTTATTTTCTCTTTGGTCAACTATTTTTTGAATTATCAACACTTTAAATTTGGGAAAATGCCATTTTTACACAGAAATAAATGTTTTTTTGCACAAAATGCCAAGAAATCGTTTTGCGGAGCTGTGTATACTACACTTAAATAATAGCTTTCGCAAAGGCACACTAACTCCAATAAAAATAATTTTGAAAAAAATGCCGCTTAGGTACATTTTTGACTTTCAAAAGCTTAATTTTTGAAAAAATTTTGCGAAAAAACAAAATGATCGCCACCCTTGAATTAAACCAAATATAACTTCGTACCGACCAACCGAGGAGGTCGAAAATGACCGATAACAGCTCAGTCTGAACTGACCTTGAAGTGCAAGTTTTTTGCGCATGAAAACTAGTTGACCTAGTGAGTTTTTATGCTTAAAAGTGTTATTATAAATAATCTGGTTTCACTTCCGGTAATTTACACTCATTCTCACAAAATGCTCTTGTTGTCTCTGATTAAAAGCTCGAAATGAGCTTCAAAAGCTTAAGGATCTAGTGTTGCAGAAAATTACGATATAAATTACTGAGCCGTTTGATATTTTATTTTCATTTTCAATCAGAGATAACTAGTTTCTAGTTAAAAGTATACAGTGGTTGACCTACAGTGGCCTGACTCCAAGTTAAATAAAACTACGTGGTGCTTTATTGAGTTTAAATTTGAGTGTTAAATTTTTTGATGTTTTACAAACATCGACTTAGTTTCTAGAGTGTTGCGTTAAATTTTTGAGGCGTTAATTTCTGAGACACAAAAAGAGAACTAGCTTTGAAGGTGAAAATTTCGTTTAAAAAAATTGATTTTGTTGAAGAATGACGATTTTTTGCTATTTTCAACTACCCTAAATGCGCATTTTGCGGTTTAAAAAAATTCAAAAGTACGTTGCTCAATGTAAATTAACCATGCCATTCCATTTCCTAAGTCAGAAATCAGTTTTGAGCAAATTTTTTCTCGACCAATCAGGAATCGCCAAAAATTAACAAAAAAATTCAAAACTTGAATAATCTCAGTTAAATTACCTACAAAATGACTCGATTTTTCCTGATTTTTAGCCCTTCCAAAAAATGCTTCAGTATAACAATTATATTCTTATTATATCTTATATGGCGGAAGAGAGGACTATAATAGAAAAAAGGGACGCCGCG
>SCLH01001377.1:128052-163824 GCA_004367855.1 Oikopleura vanhoeffeni
GCCGCGCCGCGGTCTTTGAAAACTTGGAAGGGATTAAGTTGAGTGTTTTGCGAAAGATTTTGCTCAAGGCAGAAGTGGTCAAAAGGCAGCAGTGAGTTCCTGAGAAAAATAGGCTGGGTTTCTACCTTCTCAACTCCGAAAACTAAAAATCCCATTTTATAACTTCGAACATGTTTACTTGAAAACAGCAGGAGTGGTAAAAAAAAAGTACTGATCAAACAGACAATATCTATTTAATTGTTACTAATCAATTGACTGAATCATTAAATTGAATATAATTTCACACAATTGAAAAATATCAAAAGCACCAGAACTTGAAAATTAAGCAAGATATTAAAATTTCAGAAACAGTTCTAGAATCTGCTCGTGATGACAAATTTGGTGTAAATAAGAATTTAACCAAAAAGGTTATTTTAGCTGGTGAACTTGAGGCCATTTTTGGGCTTTGACGGACAAAAATACTAAAAATGAGAGCCAAATTTTGAGCTCTTCAAAATGGTCGAAAAATATTTGACCAAAACGGTTTTTAACGAAAACTACAACAATTTCGATTTTAAATTTTACCTTATTTATAAATTTATTGAATTTATAACTTGAGAATTCAGAAAAATATAAAAATTTCAGAAACAGTTCTAGAATCTGCTCGTGACGACAAATTTGATGTGAAAAGGAATTTGACCAAAAATGTCATTTTAGCCGGTGAACTTGAGGCCATTTTTGAGCTTTGACGGACAAAAATACTAAAAATGAGAGCGGAATTTTGAGCTCTTCAACATGGTNTACATGGCGCGAGTATTATGGCATATACTTTTCTTCATATTGTAAGAGGTCAGGCACTGTTTAAACTGGAGCGCGCTTATCACTGACACAGTTTGTGCAATAAAATTGAGAACCCCGAACTGACTTGAGTCATCTCAATGTTTAAAACTAGATGAATATACAAAATACTTAATTAGGACAATAAAGAGTAAATAACAGGGCTGATAGTATGGAGAAGACTTGCTCTCAAATAGTACGATCGACTTTAAATAGGACAATTTAACAAGTCATTTTACTGTTTTAACATCTCACGAGACACAATAATTTCGAGTATATTATTACTGTTACAATCAGTTTGTACAAATTGTACAGTGTCTCCCTTTTCAAAATTGTAACTAATTATCAACAATTATGCTATGAGAAGTGTAAAACTTATTTTCGAAATAAAATCTTATGTATTTTTACTCGTAGACATCGAGATGTATCTTAACGCCGCACAACATTTTTTGCGCATTCACCATTTAATTTGCATTTTACGACGCTTTAATCATTAAATGAACAAGATCAATTAATAATTGAAGTATATCGATAAAATCTGTTGAAACAAAATAAATGTTTGTGCTGTTTTTATATTTTGAGTTTTATACTGAGTAATTTACCAGTACTTATTATTTGAGACAAAATTTTTTTAAATCTCTATATAAATTATGAGAGCTCTCTCATCGGTGATAACAAAAACAATTCTAAGTACCTTTTTTCCAATTACACTATAGCCCAAATGATCACGCTGAACCGTATATTGCTAAGGAATAAGGTTGGTAAATAGTAAGGACTGTTTTTTTTCCAAAATTGCTGAATCAATTTTTGAAAGACAGTGAAGTCTAGGTTCCCCCTTAGAAGTTTTTTAAAGATTTTTTAATTACCTCAAGTCCGAGAAACGGATCACGTGACCTTCAAATTAAGAATGAGGTTTGGCCCAAGTACCAATAGTACTCAAATTACGAACGAAAAGTTTTGCAGGACTAATACACACCTTAATTTAAGATTTTTGAAGCATAATAATATTTTCAAACACGTCGACGTGATCTTATTTTTCAAGAATACAGAGATTATATTTTAATGACATATTTTTTAAACTTGGAGTTTTTGGAATTCATTTCGTGCACGTGGATTTTAATTCAGCTTTCCTGATAATGAGAAAAAGTCTTTAAGAAAACGTTTAGAAAGTTGTATCGCACTAGGAATTTTTTTTGACGTAATATTGAGTATTTCAAAATTACTTGTAGCATTGAAAATGCAAAAAATAATGTTTTGTTTTCACCAAAGTAGCTCCAAATCAAAAAGCGAAAGACTCCCTAAAAGAATCGTATAACGAATTTCTAAGACCTCTTAATGCATATAGACAAAGTATAGGACCCTCCAGTTATAAATATAGAGCAAGATCTCCTAGAAGATCATAGCTTTTCCGAAATGCCTGATAATCCTAAGTAATGCGATGGGCTGTAGAGGAAGTGTGAGAAGAAAATTGATATTATCTTTAGCCGATTTGGGTTTTTTATATTTCCTAGAGGTTTCTGAGATTGTATTAATTTGTGAAATTGGGCCTTCCGTTAGACTAGAGCAATTTCATATAAAATACAGAAACTTCCGAGATAAATTAAATTCAGATTGAATCTATGAAGGGGTTCCCAATACGTGCGTAGGCGTCACAGTATCTCGGCATTCAGTGTTCTGCCATTTTTTAATTATTATTGAAGAATATTTTAAGAGTCTTCACTCGCGAATTTTTGCAATTAGAAACATCATATACTTATTTTTAGATCAACACTCTTGCTAGATACACACAGGCATTTTGAATGATTTCTATAAATAGTGTATAGATGGAGCAAAATACTTACATATTTAAGGGTTTTTTGAGTTCAATCCCACTTAAATGACTATGTTTTTATAGTCGATGTCATATGAATTTCGTCACATTTTTGTGTTTTTTTTTAATCTTACATATAGAAACTGGTGACTATGTATAAATTATCGTTTATATATATTTTTATGAATGTTATTAATTCAATTGTAAATATAGATGCATCTCAAATCCAAAAGAAAGCAATAATTGTGAGAGTAAATAAAAAAGCACTATTAATTGGTTAGATAAATGTAAATTGTTGATAATGTAATTACTTTGCTCAAGAGTTGGTCAGATTAGTTAAAAAGATTGCCGAGGCTAACTCAAAGTTTGAGACTAAATATCGAGTTCTTGGAGAGTACAGCGACATTTCATGTCTTGCAAATACAAGTTCTTGGCAGAGTTTGAAGTGTGAAGTTATTACATAGAGAGCTTGGCAAACTCACCTGACACTTTTATTGTTTAATTTTGAGCTCGAGGTCAAGTTGCCACCACTAGTATTATTAGGATCTAAATAATGTCGGGTCTCATCACCGAGCTTGGGTATAGCATGTCAAATTGATAAATATCGTTAGTTGATATGTTTATAAAAAATACATTTTTGTTTCTTAAGTTTATTTCTTCAAATAGATCTAAGAAAAAATATGACGTTTTTCCTAGAGTTGGGCTATAAATCGACTTAATACTGCCAAAGTCAAATAGTAAATGTTAATTACAGTCGTATTTCTATCACGTGAATGTATTTTTCTCGTTTTTCCACGCGAAATTCGTTTTATTTTTTTGTCTCCTTTGACCATATCTTAAAATTTGATATGATATTATCGAACACTTAAATTTTCGGAGCAATGCCATTTTTTTTAGCTCACTAGAAAATAATGTTTATTTTTTGCTACAAATATTAAGCCACACACGAAAAATCGTTTGTGCAGCGGAACTTGATAGTATTACTTATACCACTTAAATAAATAAAATAAAATTGCTATATTCGCACAAAGGCACAACAGCTAACTCCAGAAAAATAATTTGATGAAAAAAAATGACCCAAAGTAAAAGACTTAGAGGTACTTTGTACTGAACTATTTTCAAAAAGCTTAATATTTCTCGAAAGAGAATATTATGCTGAAATAAAACTAATTAAGATTGATATCGGCTACCTCTTGAATTCTAACCAATATAATTATTCGTAACGCGACCAACCGAGGAGGTCGAAAATGACAGATAATCTCAAGCTTCTAGTGATGAAACTACTAGACGCTTTGAAGCTGGAACAAGTTAGTTATCATGGGGCGCATGAGAAGACTAGATTGGCACCTAGTGAGTTTCGTTAATTGCTTAAAATGTGTTATATAAATTAATCTGGTATAACACTTCGGTAAATTTTTACCACTCATTCTCAACAAAGAATGACTCTGAGGTTTTTGCTCACTGCATTAAAAAGCATACGAAATGGCAGCAATCTCAACATTAAGACTAAGAGAAGCTTAAGGGTTCTATGAATGATTGCTCCAGAAAAATTACGAGATAAATTTACTGAGCGTTTGATATTCTTTAAGTTTTCCATTTTCAACTCAGAGGATAACTACGTTTTCTATGGTAAAAAGTAGAATACGCAGTAGGTTTGACCTAGCAGTGCGCCTTGACTTCCAAGTTTTAAATTATAACACCTACGTTGGTCGGTTTCTATGCAGTTTTTTAAATTTTGAGTGAGATGTTAAATTATCTCTTGATGTTTTTACAACATCGAGACTTAGTTTACTTATGATGTGTTTCGTTAAAGTTTTTTGAGGCGTTTATTACTTTCTGAGACACGAAAAAGAGAGAGAGAGTAGCTTGATGTGAAATTTTCTGTCTTGTATCTATAAATAATAATCTTGAGTTCATAAAAGTTATTTGAGAAGAATGATCGATTTTATTTTTTTTTTGTAGCGTAAAATTATTTTTTCATATTACACTGGCTCGATTAAATGCGTTTTCTTATTTTTGCGTGTTTAAGTATATAAAAAGGAGTCTATAACAAAATGAGGATACAGTGTCTGCGGATCCCTTGCAAATATTTGCTTAATTAAACCATTGTCGATTCTATTTCTAATCAGTTAACTCAGGTATTTGAGACACATGGGTTATTGTTCTTACGACCAATAAGCTCAGAATTACGCCTTAAAAATATTAACTGGAATAAAAAGAGTTCAATACTTAATCATCTCTAGTTCTAAATTTATTACTTATAAAATTGAACTCTGAGATGGGTTTCGCACGATATTTTAAGCACCCTTCAAAGAGAATATCTCATCCCAGTAATAACAATTTATGATTCGTATTTATACCCATCTATATGGCGGAAGAGAGGACTATATCATAGAAAAAGGAGGGGGACGTTCAAAAGTTCCGAGAGCGGCCGGGGCGGCGGCGTTCTTAGAGAAAAATTTTGTGAATATGGCATATAAGTTATGAAGGTGTGGTTACGAAAGAATGTTTATCGTTTAACAAAAGGTAGGAGCTATTAAAAGTAATGGACAAAAAATGGCACGGCAGTTAGAGATTCGGGATGAGAATAAGATAACGTGTTTCTTTGTTTTGATTATGAATAATTCTCCAATACCTTTAATATGCAACCTAATCTACGCTCGTCGCAACAAAACTAAATTAAACACCTGAGTATCTGATATAAAAGTGTAGGATACATAGAAGGACAGAAAATATACTGTGGTCCGCAAAATCCATTTGTGATGTATTTTATCTTGAAGTAACCAGACAAGGGAGGATGTGTAGAGATATTAAAATTGTACTTCTCGATCTCTAAGACCGCACACAGTACATTCAGATTTTAATCTATGATCATTAGAAGATTGATGAATTGACTTTAATCAGTTATTTATTGTACTTCCTGATATACTATTTTCTAATCAGTTAGAATAGTGCGACTCCGACCCTTTTATTCGTCATATCCATTCAATTGAAGGGGACTAATTAAATAATTCCACAGAAAAAGTTTCAGACTTGCAAAAAGATCCATTACCAAATTGATAGAGTCAAGAGCTTATTATGTTCGAAAAAATCATCAGTCTCGAGTGAATGACTATCTCGTGTACATCGAGGAATTTATAACCAACAATGTGGTCAATTATATTTATGCGTCGGTTGGAAAAACTTGAGAGAGTGCCTCCATAATTATTTTTGACTTTAACAGACCTTGACAACAATAACAAAAAAATGAGAGCGGAATTTTGAGAGAGCTCTATAAAATGTTGTCGAAAAAGGTATTTGGGCCAAAACGGTTTAAAACGAAACTGACAGTACTTTTTTTTTGTTATTTATAACACAGGTTTGCACATTCTAGAAATAACGCATAGAAATACTTAAATTATTTCCAATACTAAGTAGCAAAAAATATTCAGGAGGAAGTTTGTATTGACAATCGATCAATTTTAAATATATCCGTCTATTGGTCTCAGGTAGTTTAACAACAGTATTTGTGTTTGATCTGCAAATATGGTATAATATTTTTATTAAAACCATTGAACTAAATGCGAACTCAGAATAACGATATTTTTTTTCAATATCTCTTGTTGTTAGCAATGCCTCCATTTTAAAGAGCTAATCATCGCGCCTAGATTTTCTGCAGTTAATATGTTCCCAATAAAACAGCTCCAGCGCAATCAATTCTTTATGTTATTGAACGCATAAAACAAACCCAAATGACAACAAAATTTTTCGAGAAATATTTAGCTGTTATATCTGTCGATTTGTTACTAAGTAGTTTTTACACTACAAATTTTGTATCTCAAAAGTATAACTAAAATTAATGTTTTTAATATTATGTCATTGAGAATTTTGTGTTTATATCACATTTAGTGAACCACTAAATATATATCGTCAAAATAATCCGGATTTGAAGATTGCCAACTTTCTGCTTCGCAAATCGTTTTCCCAGCTTTTCTTTTGAGCCTAACTTTCGAAACATCGGAAGCACTCATTTTTTTTTTTCGGTAAATTTCGTCCACGTGACCATTATGAAAAATTCATATTTGGCTAGGAGTTTGGGGTCATAAATTCGAAATAAACGGAACTCCTGCGAAGGTTTCATATTTATTCGATCTATCTGTTAGAGAAATAAATTTGTAGTGGTATTTTTATGAGAATAATTAAACCTACGAGGAGGAGATAGAAATTATTTCCCCGATGAACAAGTCTCAATAGAAGACGTTGTTGATGTTCTATTCGATTTCTCTTAAATAAGAATATTTATGCAGTTTCGCAAAATGTCCTACAGAGTCTTATAAATCCTATATAACAGGTTATGTTAAAAAATTTTTACAGAGTATTATTACCACATATAAGGACATAACAGAGGGGTATAGTAGTTTCTGAGTACTGCTACTGTCTTTCTTTTAGTTTAGGAACCGTGTATGCATGTCAAAAATAAATTGGACACTATATGCTGATTGTTAGCACCACAAGATGTGAGTGCTATGTTCTACTACAACTGTGTAAGTTCGTGATAATATTCAAAGAAGCTCCGTTGTTATAGCTAAATTCTATCTCGAAGAATATGTGAAGATATAAGGGACCGGCGGGATTATCCTTAAGGGGGTATATCTTGTCTGATTTAAATGAAGGCTTAGAGGATATAAATTGCTTCTTAATAGATAACGATGGTTGATATTAAGATGTAAAAGAACACACCTCTAATCATTCAAAAATAATAATATCGATACATGTACTGCTATTATTTATCGATTGTTTATATTCTAAGTATTTTTTTAGAACGAGTGTAAAGTTAAAAAATTATTCTAGTCTATGTGTCATCGAGAAATTTGACCACTAAAACTCAATATCGACTTGACGTAAAGTCAACTTTCTCCATCAGTGTTTCACTGCATTTCTTTTGATGCTACTTTCGCAAATCGAATCGTGTCCATCTCACCAAGTACTCTCACGCCGAACGCACGCTACTCGCACCACGCCCCTCGCCCACCCCTATCAGAACCAGCCCTCGCACTTGCACTTTTTTTTTCTCGGAAAAATGATAAAAAAATATATTTCAAGGTTCTAGCTCGTATAGATTGGAACAAAGCTCTCCTTTATTCCTCTTATAAATTGTCACTGAGAATACTTGTTAAGTTTTGAGACTATTTATGCTCTCAAAAGTACCCGTGGAGGATGATTGATTTTTGATGTTTGCATTGTTAAAATCGTCCGGGTTTCACTTTGCGGTTCGACGAATTGTCTCGTTCGCCGCTGTCGAAAATAGCTCTCCATTAATTAAATTGTATATAATTTACCGGTTACGTGATCTGTGAAAAATTTGAGCATCAATATGATTAACCGTCTGGAGGAGATAGAATTTTTGAAATACGACGAAAAGTCACCTTTGTACGCATACTGTACATTGGTGTAATGGTCAAAAATATTGGTGAATCGTACTCTTTTCGGAAGATTAAGAATAGATCTACAATTAGCAATTTCGTCGTTTTTCTCATGAAGCTCTTTAGTTTTCAAGCATAATATATCCACCGTGAATAGTCAAATTATCAGATATAACCTCCTAGAAAGAGCAAATTGCGGTTATTATGAAAATATCGAAATTCAAACAATTCGAACGCAATTCATCGACTAACCGCGGTTAAAGACGTCTTTCTTTTACCCAGCATTGAAAACAAAAGGGGGAAATTTTAGAAAGTTTAAAAATGCATCAGTTAAGTTAGTATTTTGCAGGTTTTATAGATTTTGCCGCGACGAAGTCCGGAAATTGCTTCGTATTAGCACAAAGTTTACTTAAAAGGTTCTTCCTATTGAATGTAAATTATAGCTGTAGTTGTTCGTTGAAATCCGTAATTGTCAAATGTGTTTATATATATTTTCTAAATAGCCAAAATTCCGCTCTCTATTTTCAGTATTTATAGGCCAGTCAAAGACTAAAAAATTGGCCGATCAGTGCACAACCGGCTTGTAAATGTCACAGTTTTTGCGTCAATATTCTGATTACACACGGCCAAATTTGTTGCATACCGCAGATATCTAGAACCTCGTTTCTTCAAATACTTTATATTTTGCTTAATTCTCAAGGTTAAAGGTTCTAATATACATTATTAATATCAGGGGAGAATTTGAAATCGAACTGTGAGTAGTTTTTCGTTTGAACTGGCGTTTTGTTTGCAATTTATTAATTTATTTCGACCATGTATGACGAGTCAAAATCCGCTCTCATTTTAGGTATTTTGTGTCGTCAAAGCTCAAAAATGGCCTCAAGTTCACCGGCCTAAAATTACATTTTGTGGTGCAAAATTCCTGTTGGTACAAACCAAAATTTTGTCAATCCGAGCAGATTCTATGAACCTGCTTTACTGAATTTTAATACTTGCTCTATGGAATTTCAAGTCTGGTGATATTTCGATACTTTTTCATATTTGTGGAAATTGATATTCAAATTATACAGTGATTCAGTGTTAATTGATTACGCTAACAAATTATAATGATATTCGTACTGTTTGATATCAGTACTTCTTCTTTTAATGTACCCTCACTGCTGTTTTCACAAGTACAACATGTTCGAAGTTATATAAATGGGATTTCTTAGTTATAATCGGAGTTTGAGAATGGGTAAAGCCCAGCCTCAGTTTTCTGGCCCAGGAACTCACTCTTCCTTTGACCACTTCTGGCCTTGAGCAAAACTCCTTTCGCAAAACTAGCTCAACTTAATCCGTTCACAAGTCTATTCGAACAAGCCGCGCGCCGGCCGCGGCGTCCTTTTTTTCTATTATAGTCCCTCTTCCGTCATATATAAGATATAAGTTTGAATTTTTTAATAAACTTGAAATTTTCGGAAATATTATTTTATTGTAAGTATAGTCGATTCACCATTTTGCACCTACAACCTCCTTAAACTTGAAGTTTAAAATAATATTTTATGACTCAAAGTAATTGTGAAAGCTGAGTAGTTTCTTGTCCGAGATTAACTGACCTGTGCTTAGTGAATACGAACAAAAAATACATTGAAATCACAAAAAAATAACTTTTTGTTACAAAATAGAAATAATGACGAAATTTGAAGATGAAAATTTTGATATGATGGATGAGACAAACAAAGTTGGACGTGAAGGAATCGCAAGACCCCAAAAAAATTATAGATTTGTTAATCGAAGGATTTCTTATAAAGGGAAAGGACTCAAAAATACATTTCTTGGAATATTTTGGTTCAATATGACATTTTATTGTCAACTTCAAAAAAGTCGTTAAAATGGTTAAAATTCATGAAAAAAGGAAATGAATTGAATCAACTTTCCTGATTCGATCAAAAAATCAGATTTGTGAGAAATTTTTTTTTCAAACATTCTATTCAAGTTTGTATAAATTTTTTTTTACAACTTTTCACAATTTTTAACGTTTGAAATTAAAAAAAAAATGAAATAATTTTGTTGTAAATAATTACATGCAAAATCTTAGTTTTTTTTACTAAAATTAATAATTCAACTTAAAAAAAATGACTGAAAAATAATCGAAAAAATAAAGGGTTTGGTCGACACTAGCCGAGTAAAGAAATTTAACCATGAAAATTGCGTGTTTTAGTTCACGACCACCTCCTAAAGGGGGCTCTGTATGTCAATTTGCATGCACAAATAAAGTTTTTCTTTGATAAATTTAATAAAAAATATTATTTATGGGTAAATCGGGTCTGATAAATCTAATATGACTTATAAAAAATCTTTATTCTGACGTTATAGTCTTTTTTGGAGTTTCATCCAAAATTCGCGTATTATAGAAATATTAATAAAAATGTCATAAAAAAAGCAAAAATTAATTTTCTGTGAAAAACTGGCATGTGAAAAACTGGCATTTAGAACCCCCCTTAATGAAAATATCTATCACTTCAAAAATGTCGTTAAATTATAATTTTTTACGAATGACATAAATTATTCAAAAATTTTTAATATTTTCGAAATATTAATTCTTATTTTCTAAAAGTTATCAAAATGTTTATCCATATTCTAAAATAAATATAAATTATTTTAAATATCTTAAATTCTTTCGCAGATATAAATCAAGCTTCTCTTGGAAATTGTTGGTTTTTATCCGCCCTTTCAACCGTAGCGCGTCGTAATGATTTATTCGAAAGAAATTTAAATCAAGTTTTAAACACCAGAGAAAATAATATTAATGGGCCGAAAAAGGGAAGACTGACATTTTATTTTCATCATTTCAATCAGTTACACAAGGTTGTTTGTGATGACATTATTCCAAAGGTACAAGCAAAAAGAATGAAAGATAATAATGGGAGTTGGTGGGTCGTTTTAGTAGAAAAGGATTGTTTGACATTATTTCACAAGAAAAATAAGTATCCTGTAAGTGTTTTGAAAAATATTTATTAAAATCCTCAAATTTTCAGAGGCAGTAACTTATTGTATCGTTTCAGCGCTAGAGAGCTATGAACTTCGGACATTTTTGAGCATGGCTTGATTACACATCAGTTTTTTTATCACAATAACAGCGCTGAAAATATGTAAAAATGACGTAATTTATTTTAAATTTAAGTTTAATTATAGTAGATGACGTTAAAAGTAACTTTCAGGTTCATGGACCATGATCCATGGTTTTTTGGAAATACCGTCAAAAGAATTCCTGGTAAACTTTTTATTGAATGTATAAGCCAAGATTGGTAAATTATGTTCACGTACAGTAGGTTGGTGATGATATTTATTGATATTTCGCTCTTTAGCGACCGGTATTTTATTCAATTTTATTGAAATTGTTTGTTAAAAATTAATAAATCGACATTTATAAAAATTGACAGCGTTATTCTTTCAAAAAGAAATTAAATTGGATTTGTACGATGAAACATATCCCAAAAATTTCGACGTTCAGAGCTCTCTGGCGCTGAAGTGGGACATAGGTTCACCGTCAAACTACGAGAAATCGTATTTTAATTTGGCTCAGTTAGTCTAGAACCAAAATTCTCATGGACTTTTTTTCGCAGAATGTCCTTTTAATTTCATGAAATTAAAAAAAAAACAGTAGTTATTATTTTTGTCGTGAATCCTCTTAGGGATATGCTAAATTTTGTGGTTCTTACACAAATATTGATGGCGGATTTCCTCGATATTCTTTGTACCATTTAACTGGCGGAATTTGTGTGGACATAAATCTTAAATTGTTACGGTCCGGAAATACAAAGAATCTTTTCGATCTTTTACTTTATTTACAAAATGATATTGTTTTGAATGCTGGAAATAAAGAAGTTAAAACAAGAAACAGTACAATCGAATATGGCTTGGTAAGCAGTTTTCCTAATATTTTTCGAACAAAATTTCGTGTTGCTCGCTTTTTTCTATCAATGATATTTTTATTTGGCGTTTCGGCTTAACAGCCAATTTAAGTTGTGGCATTAAAAGTGATCAGAATTCAAAAATTGCTTTTCAGCGTGAAGGGATATCAAAATTTTGCAAAATAAAAAATTTAATTTTTCATGCAAATTTAACCTCGAAAAGTGATCAGGAAACTTATTTAAAATTTTTGAAAAGAGATATACTCACGCTCCACAAAACTAGAAAGTTTGAAGCTCTTTAGCGCTCAAATGCTGACTAAAATAATCGTCAGACCACAAGTAGTATTCAACAACCAATTGCATCTTTTTAATAATAAGTTATTATTGAACATTTCAAACTTTCATCATATCTTAGGCGCCTTAATATCGTTTTTATAGTACTTGCCTAAGAGTTCGTCTTGATATAAACCGTGATTATTTTATTTCGAAATTAGAAACATTTTAGTTTGCAAAATTTAAGTTGGGAACTTTTTTGATCCATTTTTGGAAATTAAATTTCAAATTCTGTACTAAACAAAATAAAGTTTCTATGCATAAAATTTATGTTATAAATATACCTGATCTTGCTTGATTTTAAAAATTCAAAAGGCAAAATGTCTCAAACAAAAATGGTCAATAAAACCAGCCGAATTAGCCACGCGTCTAAATAAATATTTAGCTCTCATATCATGCATATTCTATCCTTCAAATTCAAAAGATTCAAGATAATAGTGGTTCTGAAATTCACATGGTATACTTGCGTAATCCACATGGAAAACAAAGTATGGAATGGACTGGAGCTTGGTCTGACAATTCTTCATTATGGTCCACACTATCAGATAAAACAAGGTGAAATGAAGGCCAAAAAATTTCTTATAAGTTTAGTTTGTGATCTTTAGACAAATTTTAAACTAGATTTTTGTCTGAAGTTTTTGCCGAAAATACCGAAAAAAACCATTTTTTGCTATTTCGATCACACAAAATTTAATTTTTTTAATTATACAGTCGAATTGATTTTCACCAAATAAATGTTTATCTTGAGTGAAGTTTTCCAAAATACTTTATTTGAATTAAATAAAAAAAAAACATTTGAGAGGATTTGAAGTCAAATTGAATAGGAATTTATGGATTTATTTAATTTTAAAAAAATAGAACACAATCAAAAACCTCAATCATATATTTTATCGCATAAAACACTTCACCCCAAAATTTCTAAAATTTATGCTATAAATCAGTAAAAATAAATCGGGTTTCATCATATTCAAAAATCACAATGGCTTTATTTGAAAATAATGAAATTTTTGGGACAAGTTTTGAATGCTACTTATGGCCTCGATTAAAAAATCGATAAAATTCTTAATTACCTCTATTTAGAAATCTAATGAACCGAAATAGAGCTGATGGATGTTTTTGGATGACTATGACGGATTTTGTGAAATATTTCGAACTTGCTACTATTTGTTATCTGCCGTCTACATATCATAATGCTCACCTTATCAATATACGAGAAGCACAGGGTGTTTTTATTAATGGGCACGTGATAAAATAATGGTTTTTTTTATATTTGAAAGAATTTAAACAGATAATTTTTATCATCGAAAAGTGTGAATTCTCCTGATACCGGAAAACTTGACATAGATTATTTGGATTCCGATCTGAACTTTCAATTTCTGCTGACGGTGAATGAAACAACAATATTTTGGCTACAACTGTTAGTGGATATACCGTACAGTGAATTCATTGACATACCGTATGAGATTTCGTTGACTATTTATGAAGGAGTAGAAACAAAGCAAAATTTTAAGCCACACTTGAAATGGTCAAAGGAAATGAGTTTTTTTAATATATACTGTATATACAGCATGTCACTTTCTTTTCTTCGTCTTGATGTTTTGCTTAAGACTCATCCGTGTATTGTCATTATCATAAGAGTTAATATACATTGGGTAAATGAAGTACTTCACCGAACGCAATCAAATACAATTGAAAGGTAGATTTGGAAATTCAATCTTGAAAAATGACGTCATTCATGACGCACTCAAAGTTATTGCTACTCCTAATTAATGCGTGGGGTTTACGGGCGATATTGTGTATTTTAGCCATATATTATATCTTTAATCCGGGAAGAGGGTCTATTTTTAGTAAATCAACCCAAAAATTTACGGATTCAAGATATATTTTAAATAAATTGTTTTAAAATAAAAAGTTGTTTTAAAAATTACACCGTATAGTACAGTATGTACTGTTTTATTAAAAACCATTCAAAGGAATCGATAGCAAAATATTTGCAAAAAGTGAATCAAACATTGCCGTTAGCCCCAAAATCAACTGAAGTAGAAACGTATGATATGAATGGTCGCGTTTATACAAACCTGGAGCCCGGAAAATACTTGATTACATTGAGCTGTGCCGCAAAATCAGATTCAATATATGGAATTAAAAACTTACCATTTATTTTAAAGTGTATAGCACCAAATATAGAGGTAAAACTTGCAAAGTATAAATTTTTGGTCGACGATTTTTTTTTGGAAATTCTTATACTGTATTTGCTTTTAAAATTGCATAGGCGATAAACTGAAGCACAAGTAGGATTCCAATTCACAAAGTATTTCATTTTTCGATTATTTCCATTTTTGGATTGAATCCAGTTGATTTATATTATAAAAATAAATAAAAAATGAGTATTTTAAAAATACTTTTTTTGCGAATGGATTTCAATTATTTTTATTTTTTTGTCCAAACTTGTAGAAGTCGTCGACTTCAAGTCGACCAAAAATTAAAAATCCAAAATTTAATTCATAATAAATTATTTTAATTATTTAATTTCAGTTAAAAGCCCTTGGGAAAACTAATGCAGTCGTTAGAGAAGAAACCTCTGCTGGAGAATCTATAACTGATTTTGATAAAATGATATCAAAAATAACGAAACTAACGCGAAATACCGGATGCTGTGGAAAATAATCGGCTTCTCAATTGAATGCTTAAAATTTGTATTAAAATATTTTTGTAGAAATTGTTAACCCTCAAATTTAAAACAAATGATACATACCCAAATTTAACTCTCAGTCAACTGATTTTACATAGCTGATTCAAATCTGTTATCGACCGTCAAAAATAACTGAATTCATGACCAAACAATTGATATAAAAAACTTCCATACCTCTGAATTTTAATTTCTGTCAATTTATGCGTAATTCTAGAGTTTGATTTTATCAAAAAATCACAATAAATATAAATACAATATAAATTATGTTTGTCAATCTGCTCAACCATATGATTCATCGAAAACATACTGATTCATCGAAAACAACGATAACCTCCCGCCTACATGGATTCAAACTCATAATTATAATTGTACTTTGTTTTGAGGTTAATTTGGGCCTATTTTTCATCATTCAAATTGATATCCTTTTCCTAACGGAACTCCATCTCAAAAACGTTTACTAATTCCATAGCGTGTGTTCGAATCCCACTGATGTTATCTGAGTGATTGTCTTAGTGATTGCTCGAGTGATTCCAACCGATCAAAATTATCGGTCCCAATATCAAGCATCCTTGCCTATAATCATACTCAAGACAATCAGTAAGCCAACATTAATGGGGTTCGAACACGCGCTTTAGAGATAGTAAACGTTTTTGAGATAGAGTTTCGTTGGGCCTTAGACAAAAGGAAACTGCCTGATAAAACTGTTACATAAATGTAAAGTACTCAAGTAATAACGTTGCGTAAATGTGTTTCTCGCACCACCCTTTTGAACCCGCGCTTGTGATTAGCTGGCGTTAGTTAAGAGATGGATGTGGAGGCGCGCAAAAGTGCATGGTAGATCAAGAAGAATAGAGGGACGTTACAGGAAAAAGCCCAATATTGCCGAATTTGGAAAAAAATTTCGGCGATATTGGCAAATTCGGCGATATTGGCCCATTCGGCGATATGAGAACAGAAATGCAATTTTTTGTTCAAAAAA
The DNA here is from genome assembly GCA_004367855.1 of Oikopleura vanhoeffeni. Taxonomy (NCBI): domain Eukaryota; kingdom Metazoa; phylum Chordata; class Appendicularia; order Copelata; family Oikopleuridae; genus Oikopleura; species Oikopleura vanhoeffeni. The sequence goes on from SCLH01001377.1 coordinate 143,978, forward strand.
TGAAAAACGCGTCGGCGATCGAAATGACGTCATATGTGACATATGATATGTCAAACAATTTTTGAATTTTATAATGAGTTTTACAATAAAGTCAAGCCTCGTACGTTTCAGATTCGTATGAAGTAAATCATTAAAATGCGTAGAATTAAATACTCCACCAACGGCAATCAAATAAAAGTTGAAAAGACTAGATTTGAGAAAGTCAATCCCGAAAATGAAGTCATTGATGACGCTCAAAAGATAATTCGAGATATAAATCTCAGAAAAATATATATTGGCACATTCGGCGATATCGGCACATGAAGTATTTTAGCTAAAAATCATGAAATTGCGTAGGTTTTGTTCGGCGATTCCGGCAAATTCGGCTATATTGGGCCGGCGATATCAGGCACCCAGGGCTTGTAATGGGTTTGTCTCTTTGCGTTGGCATGCACATGGCGTTATTATGATTAATGCTATTGGATGCTTCAACCTAGGAACTGCTGGGCGACGTTTCCAATTAAGTTCAAATTTATTTTTGAATTTTTTCTAGAAATTCAAAATTCATTTTCGGATTTTATTTATTATNCACTTGAAATGGTCAAAGGAAATGAGTTTTTAATATATACTGTAATATACAGCATGTCACTTTTTTTTTCGTGCTTAATTTTTGCTTTAATGACGTCATACGTTTTGTCATTTTATAAGGAGTTTAATAATTGGGTTAAATGAAGTACTTCACCGAACGCAATCAAATACAAATTTGAAAGGGTAGATTTGGAAATTCAATCTTGAAAAATGACGTCATTCATGACGCACTCAAAGTAATTTCTACTTAAAATCTCAATTGCGTTGGAGTTTCGGCGATATTGGTATTTTAGTCAATATATTATATCTTTAATCCGGGAAGAGGGTCTATTTTTAGTAAATCAACCCAAAAATTTACGGATTCAAGATATATTTTAAATAAATTGTTTTAAAATAAAAAGTTGTTTTAAAAATTACACCGTATAGTACAGTATGTACTGTTTTATTAAAAACCATTCAAAGGAATCGATAGCAAAATATTTGCAAAAAGTGAATCAAACATTGCCGTTAGCCCCAAAATCAACTGAAGTAGAAACGTATGATATGAATGGTCGCGTTTATACAAACCTGGAGCCCGGAAAATACTTGATTACATTGAGCTGTGCCGCAAAATCAGATTCAATATATGGAATTAAAAACTTACCATTTATTTTTAAAGTTGTAAGCACCAAATATAGAGGTAAAATTGCCAAAGATAATATTTTGGTCGACGAATTTTTTTTTTAGAAATTCCTATATTTTGCCTATAAAATTGCATAGGCGATAAACTGAAGCACAAGTAGGATTCCAATTCACAAAGTATTTCATTTTTCGATTATTTCCATTTTTGGATTGAATCCAGTTGATTTATATTATAAAAATAAATAAAAAATGAGTATTTTAAAAATACTTTTTTTGCGAATGGATTTCAATTATTTTTATTTTTTTGTCCAAACTTGTAGAAGTCGTCGACTTCAAGTCGACCAAAAATTAAAAATCCAAAATTTAATTCATAATAAATTATTTTAATTATTTAATTTCAGTTAAAAGCCCTTGGGAAAACTAATGCAGTCGTTAGAGAAGAAACCTCTGCTGGAGAATCTATAACTGGATTTTGATAAAATGATATCAGAATAACGAAGCTAACGCGAAATACCGGATGCTGTGGAAATAATCGGCTTCTCAATTGAATGCTTAAAATTTGTATTAAAATATTTTTTGGTAGAAATTGTTAACCCTCAAATTTAAAACAAATGATACATACCCAAATTTAACTCTCAGTCAACTGATTTTACATAGCTGATCAAATCTGTGTCTATCGCACCGTCAAAATATACTGAATTTCTTCGTCCAATAGCAATTGATATACTCAGGGTGTAAAATCGTTTACCTTCTTTTTTAATCCAAACTGGTTAAACAACTTGATTTCCGCCGTTTTGATTGGTTTGTCAGAAGAGTTTTCTCAGATTTTTCCCAACCAATCAAAACGGCGACAATCAAAGTGTAACCAGCTTTGGAAAAAAGAAGGGAAAAACCTTACACCTTAGAAACTTCCATACCTCTGAATTTTAATTTCTGTCAATTTATGCTAAATTCTAGAGTTTGATTTTATCAAAAAATCACAATAAATATAAGTACTTTGTTTTGAGGTTAATTTGGGCCTATTTTTCATAATTCAAATTGATATCCTTTTCCTAACGGAACTCCATCTCAAAAACGTTTACTAATTCCATAGCGTGTGTTCGAATCCCACTGATGTTATCTAAGTGATTGTCTTAGTGATTGCTCGAGTGATTCCAACCGATCAAAATTATCGGTCTCAATATCAAGCATCCATGCCTATAATCATACTCAAGACAATCAGTAAGCCAACATTAGTAGGATTCGAACACGCGCTTTAAAGATAGTAAACGTTTTTGAGATAGAGTTTCGTTGGGCCTTAGACAAAAGGAAACTGCCTGATAAAACTGTTACATAAATGTAAAGTACTCAAGTAATAACGTTGCGTAAATGTGTTTCTCGCACCACGCTTTTGAACCCGCGCCTGTGATTAGCTGGCGTGAGTTAAGAGATGGATGTGGAGGCGCGCAAAAGTGCATGGTAGATCAAGAAGAATAGGGGGACGTTACAGGAAAAAGCCCAATATTGCCGAATTTGGAAAAAAATTTCGGCCATATTGGCAAATTCGGCGTTATTGGCCCATTCGGCGATATGAGAACAGAAATGCAATTTTTTTCTCAAAAAATGAAAAACGCGTCGGCGATCGAAATGACGTCATATGTGACATATGATATGTCGAACAATTTTTGAATTTTATAATGAGTTTTACAATAAAGTCAAGCCTCGTTCGTTCCAGATTCGTATGAAGTAAATCATTAAAATGCGTAGAATTAAATACTCCACCAAAGGCAATCAAATAAAAGTTGAAAAGACTAGATTTGAGAAAGTCAATCCTAAAAATGAAGTCATTGATGACGCTCAAAAGATAATTCGAGATATAAATCTCAGAAAAATATATATTGGCACATTCGGCGATATCGGCACATGAAGTATTTTAGCTAAAAATCATGAAATTGCGTAGGTTTTGTTCGGCGATTCCGGCAAATTCGGCTATATTGGGCCGGCGATATCAGGCACCCAGGGCTTGTAATGGGTTTGTCTCTTTGCGTTGGCATGCACATGGCGTTATTATGATTAATGCTATTGGATGCTTCAACCTAGGAACTGCTGGGCGACGTTTCCAATTAAGTTCAAATTTATTTTTGAATTTTTTCTAGAAATTCAAAATTCATTTTCGGATTTTATTTATTATCAGCTAAAAGGAAGTGTTCTGCAGGCAAATTGAACCATTTTGTTGTTGACCTTGAATAAAATTTACTTCAGGTTTACAATTCCTTCTAAATTCGAGGGTGAGAATAAAATTGTAGTTTATAACAAACGGTCGCGAGTCGCGACATGTCGTGTGATGAAAATAACTAACTGAATATCCTTATTCACACTTTTGTGAATATCCCGACCCTGATTAGGAAACGTAGTGTGTTTTTAAGTACGGGCCAGGAATTAGAACGGCCGGGATATTCACAAAAGAGTGAATAGGGGATATCTGAGAATTTACTGTTCTCCTATTGAAAAATAAACCCAATTCTTATTACTGATTTCACTGATGAACAAGAAATCTAAGTTTTATATGCTTAAGCTTCATTCAAACTATTATGGTGCTTCAAATTTAATTTGAATTTGAAGGTATCCCTAAAGGTTCCTTATTTGACATATCCTCGATGAACAATTAGCCAAACAGGGCTTCAAGGATATCAGGCAGTTTGAGATTAGGTAGTTTAAAAACTAGTCTTCATCTTGCGTTAAACATGTGTCAAAATTGTTTGCATGCACCAGGTCGGGTCGATTTTTTTTTAAATTTTCCGGGTCGACTCGGGTCCTGCATTCTGGGTCAAAAATTTCGACCCGGCGACCCGGAAAAATCCGATCCCTGAATGTGTTTCGGTTCTTTCGAAAGTAGGCTTGAAAAACACTTACGTCAAGCCGAAATTTTGAAGTTTTAGGGGTCAAATTGAAACAAACGTTATTTTACCACTTAATTTTGAAAAAAATACTCAGAAAAAATCGAAAAAATACAAAAATTTCGATTTTTTTTGTTCTTATTTGGGTTTTGTGCTTTCAAAACATCAACGATTGATTTAGTGCATTTTTATGACATAATAACTGCAGAAAATGTAGGAACCGGGATACCCTTAAAGCTCAGATTGGTTATCTTTATAAATGTGTCATAGTCTTAGACTATGAGTCATAGACTATGACTCATAGTAGGGTCAGTACCGGGAGATTTATTGCTTCGAGTAAATAATAGGGCTATACTGTATAGCCTATACATTCTCAAAAAAAAATTCGATCATGAATTTTTTAAGGCTACGGTTGGTCACAATTTGACAAATTGCTTTAAAAGAGTTTTAAAGGAGAAACGTTTTGGGCTTAAAAATGCGCTTTAAAAGTTGATTTATTGTTCATTTTTTCTTGTAACCATTATGATTACATTACCTGGTACTAATCCTGAATAGAATATGACTCATAGTATCAGGGTTGTAAAAGGGATGATCCCCGACCGGATTCCCTATCCCCATTCCTATTTTCCCCCTATCTTTTGCTCAAACATACGCAAAAAGGGGATGGAAAACCCACGCAAAAGCCATCCCTTTTACAAGCATGCATAGTATATGACTTCTATGACCTGGTCAAAATGATATCTGGTCTGTTTTAACAGAAAACTAAATTCCAGGGGTTTTAGCCAGTTGGCCAAATAATCCAACCAGAAAGTTTTCAGGGTTTGTATTTAATTTCAAGAGCCATTTCCCGTGAATTTCGTTTGATTAAATTTTGAGAAGTTCTGAAATTATCGGATTTTTACATTTCACGTTTTATACATTTTACTATCGAGCAATAAGAAATGGGCGCTCAAAGTTCCGATTTCCCACCCTATTCTAAAATATCGAAAGAGGATAACGAAACAAGAAACAGACATTACTCCAGCAAGCATCAAAGTGATTGAAACATACCAAGGAACAGCCACGCCAAACATATCATTGTATTTCATGGTCGGTAACGGTTCTTGCGCTTCGCGGTGGTTTGACGGCGAAGAATTTCCATCGACTTTAGTTTCATTACTCAATTTATTTTCAGCATCCATATTTATTGTGAGAGTCTGTTAAAGAATAAACATTTTATTAGATGATATTTTGGCTGTTCAAAGTTGCGTATCATAAATTATGGGACCATAGTCGAAACTAGGTACATTATAATTGTACTTATAAAAAATTGATTGCGGGAACCATCGCCGAAAGTTTTTTTTGAAAAAATTGGACATTTTCGGTTATATTGGCACTTTCGGCAATATAGAAATAGAAATATATTTTTTGTTGAAAAATGAAAAATGCGTGGGCGTTCGAAATGACGTCAATATTTGAAAATTTGTCCCCTTTTATAAGAAGTTTAACATAGGTTCAAATCAAATGAAGTACCAAAATGTGTAGAATTACCTTTTTCACCGAATTCGATCAAATTAAAATTCAAACAAAAAAAAAATTGGGAAATTTAACCCTTGGAGGCTCCAGACTATTTGAAAAAATACCTGTAGATTAAATACCAGAAATTGCAAGTTGCTTTGTAAATGTCACTTTTTTATAGGGTTAATAAAGTCAAAATGTAAATTACATACTAGTTAAGTTTAAGTCTATCCTTGATCTCGAGGACTAAAGTACAATAAAGTTCCTTTTACTTTTCCCGTAATAAGCTCTCAAAGTTGCACCACTTAAGTGTTGCAGGAGCCTCCAAGGGTTAAGTTTGAAATATGACTTCATCCATAACGCAATCAAAGTAATTTCTAATAAAAACTTCAAACGCCTACGCAATTTTGGCGATATTGGCACGAATTAAGCTTAAAATAGTGAAGTTGCGTAGGTTTTTCGGCGATATTGACAAATTAGTCGATATGAGGCCGGCGATTTGAGGTCTTCCTTGAAATAAATTTTGAGCGAAGATTAGAAAGAAATAATGGAAAAATTCCCTTTTAACAAAATATTACATTCTGATTGGTCAAAAATAAAGCAATCAGAATCGAGGATTCACGATGAACAAAATTGATATGATTCAACTTGATTTTATTCCTAGTCTTGAAAATTATAAGGGGAGGAATTCCATCATCTGAAACTTGAATAACAACTTCTGCAGTTTTATCTTTATAATTAATAAGGTTTGCGTAGTTACTAACAGTAGTTCACACTTGAACGCAACACTGCCCTAGTATCTGTAGTCTCAATAATGGGTGGATAGTAAAATGTTTAAATTTAAGATTTTGAACTTTAACAGGTAAGAACAAAAGTTCTAAAGCTTAAAATTCCATTTTTTTCTCAAATCTGATTATTTGGATTGAATTCTTTAATTTGATATAATTTTATTCTATCGCATGGAGCAATCAGAATATAAAATAAGCACACACTGAAAAAGTATCAAAATCTGGTTTTCATGATGTCATTGCATTTTGAAACTTTTTTTTAACGCAAAAAAAATATTTTCAGATCATGGTTTTTAAGTGCGGAGTTTCGAAATTTTGTGTTCTAGAAATTTTCGTTTATGTTGTTGCAGCTTGAACATATGACATTGATACATTTTTTTACAAAACACATTATTTATCGACCGCTCAAACACGTGATGCGTTTATTATTAGAACTTCTGAACAAATTGATTTTCTTAGGGCAGTTGCGTTTGAAGATGAATCACTGTATATCGGGATTTGCATAAAGTGTACCATTGTTTCTCGAAATACTGAACATTGAATTCTCTGTAGAAATTTCATAAAATAAACTAGAAACCATCGTTTAAGGAACCATGTAATTTTCACATACAGCTAAGTCAGCGCTTTATGCTTTTTCTAGCGTAGTTTGCGAAATTGATCATCAGAATATGTTTCTCGTTTATTCAGGAAAATAAAAGTTAAACAATATTCAACTCGAACATATACATAGTAATATATCCCTTTATTACACTTTGCTTAGAATGCGTAGCCACTACTCCTTTTAACGTCTGATTTTAACGTTGTGTCTACGCATTCTAAGCAAAGTGTAATAAAGAGATATACAGCTTTAAGGGGGTAGCAGCGATGTGGCAGATTGGTACAATTTTTTTCGGAAGTGATTTTTGAAGAAAAAAATGTGAAATTTTTTATTTTAATTTTTTTCTTCAATAAAAGTGTTCATTCTTGCAAACCGTTTTAATTTTTATTTTCTCAACATAACTTAAGTATTTGTAAAAATATCAAAAACCACTTCATTTACAAATTCCATTTCCAAACTTGACCCCGAATGTGGGGATTTTTTTTAAAGCGATATTTATAAATTTCAGACATTTTCGGGTGTAATGCACTGCATTAGTGGGAGAATCATTATCCACATAAAAAATTTTCTTAAATAGAAAGTTTTTTCCATGAAAATAGAGAACAACAGGCTTTTTAGGAAAAAATTGACCTTCTCAATTGAGTTTTAAATATAAAAAAATGTCCTGATTTTTCAACAAAAATGAAGTAGCCTATTACAACTTGCAATTATATAAAGATTTTTTTTGAAAAGGAGAAATTTATCATAAATTCGCGTGACACACACCGTGTCACAAACCAGCAAGTGTTGGTAAATTTTAATCAAGTACTTCAGAAACGCCTATTCGATTGACCCTTCCATCGGTTGAAAATACGGAAATCAAATAGATTACCAGAGCAATATCAACAACAGATTCGGCATGATTTTGTCAGGAGAATTTCCAATAAGCATAATAAAAAATTTTGGACTTGATTTTGCTTAAATTTTTCGTAATCATTTCTAAAAAGAAAGTCGAAAAATGACAAATGAACATGTTATGATTTTTTAAACCAGCATTCAGAACATATGTAAACATGCAATGGAAAAAGTTAAAGTTGCTATTATTTTTTTTCGTTTTTATTCACAGATTTTAAAAACATAAAAAAGAAAAAACAATTTTGGATAAAAAATGCGTGAAATTTTAATAATATTTTGAATTTTTTTGAAATTCTCAGCGAATTCAAAATAAAAGTTCGAACTCAAATCTGTCCCAAAATAGATAAAAAATGATTTTTAATGAGCTGATACACATTTTTCTGGTTCAGCTAAACGATAACAAGGACAAAAAATTAAACCAACTAATTATTTTCGTAAGTTAAATTGACGCTAGTCTGCCACATCGCTGCTACCCCCTTAAACTGAGAAGCTTTTGATATTTATTGGGCGAAATCAGGTTGAGATAAAACTCTAACTTAGCTGTAAAGTTTAATAAAAATTTCAATACAGCCTATTCTCACCTTTGATTTCCACTATCTCCATCATCAAATTTTACAATACCAATTTTCTTCCTGATAGGGCTTATATTTCAAATACTTAATGATACTCCCAGAACTGACTCTACTCATATGGCTCTACTCATACGGACTCTACTCATTATATAAATGGCGTAATAAAATTGATTTGCAGTGCAAATTTTGCACCAAATATTTTTAGAACGATTAATCGGCGAAAGTTCTTCCATGCTTGATCCAAATTATAAATTATGGGTGGCTATCAGTTATAGCTAATTAATCCGAAACATAATATAAAACTATAACCCTAATCTTTGAGGCTCTCCGAGGTTCTTCTCGAACAGGTCAAATGACTATACGGTGATCAACATCTAAATTTTTAAAAATTAGATTTTCGAAAACTCAAAAACAAATATTTCTATTTGTTTCATCAGCATTATTTTTAACTTATTTTAAGGCAGGCTTGTAGATGAATGTATCTTCAGCCCAATAATGCTTCATTATTTTATGTAGATTATTTTGAATTATTATCTTGAAAAAATTGCTAGAATGAAACAATGCTAGAATGAGGCGTAAAATTAAGAACTCCACCTAACGCAATCAAATAAAAGTTGAAAAAAGTAAATTTGGGCAATTCAATCTGGACAATGACGTCATTCATGACGCACTCAGAGTAATTTGATATCGAAATCTCAAAAAAATTCGGCGATATTGGCACATTCCGGAATATTGGCACTGGAAGTATTTGAGCTTAAAATCGTGAAATTGCGTAGGTTTTACGTCAAATTCGGCGATATTGGGCCGGCGATATCACCCCCTGTATTAAATCCGAAATTTATCATTTTTTCTAAATTCTTTTATTTCAATTCTGCTCAAGTTTTTTCGTCAAACGTTTTATATCGATAGTTCAAAAAATATAAATTTCTTAATGATCACCCTTCTTAAATACTGGTGGTTCATTTTCATCTTTTACCGACACCTCTAAATCTAATTTTTCACAGATGGATTCTATTTCTGAAGTTTTGTTATCTTTTTCATCGTAGCATAATTGTAATGTCAAATTATAATTCTTAGTTGTTTCATAATCTAGTTTTGTATTCAATACAATTGGAGAAAAGACGTAGGATGAATTTTGCTCAATTTTTATCATTTTCAGCGATGTATTGAGCAAATCAAATGCATTTTCAGAGTCCTCTAAAATCAGAAAAGTTTTGTTGACTTTAGTTTTGAGATAAACGGGAAACTCCAAAAATTTTCCCATTTCTGCATTTTCGAAAATATGAATTTTATTTGATTCCGGACCGACCAGCTTAATTTTTTCTTCGGTAACACAAAAGTCTTAATAGGTTATTAAAATATTGTCTATGGAGACTTTCATAGTATTTTTAATTTTATAACAATTTTATTAAATATTTTATTAAAATATCATAATTTTGTTTCTACTGAATTTTATTCCTTTTTTCCTTCGCAAGCACATTCTGGTTCTGAAAAATTAGAATGCAAGAAACAATAAGTTGAAAATATAAACTTTCAATAAGAGTGCTTAGTGACAGATTCGCCCATTCAAAAAAATTTTCTCCTGATTTTTTAGTTTTTGCTGGTTGTCTTTCTTGCATGTAAGTTCAAACCCCTAATCTCACTTTTTTCAATTTGCTATTTTGAGATTCTTATTTTCACTTTTCAAAGTCAGCTTTGGTAAAACGCTCAAAAAATAATTAGTTTGAGATCAAAGGTGGCTAAATTCTAATAAAATTTATTTTTTTCATTTTTAGGGTTTGGCATCAGTTGAATGCAACCGCCGAATTTAATATATTTCATTGTTTTTTACACGATTTCTTCGCCAATATCGAGATTTTAACTGTTAGTTAAATTTAAAAAATGACCCGAATAATTATATGGAATTATTATCAGTAATAATTGAAATTTTTATGACCCAATTTTCTTGATCTGGCCTTGGACCTCTTTCTATTTCATCACAATTAATATAAAATATAAAAACCAAAATTTTAAACATTTCTTTATGAAAGAATAGTTTTTCATCGGAAGTTTGAAAAAAATCTCTCATGGTTGTCAAATTTTGAAAATTATAAGGTTTATTTTCGCATAATGCCCAATTTTTGGATCCATGACTCTCTTTATCCCGTAAGATCAGATCTTATAAACAATCAAATAAGAATTTGAACAACAAAATTAATTCAATAATTTAAGGAAGTAGTCATCGCAAAATAAGCTACTTTTATTTATTTTTAGATACAGTTTCTGGATAACCTGCTAACGGGTGGCATCATATTGAAACCATCATTTTTATCATTAGTATAAGCTCCTTTTTTTAGGTACATGCAAACGGGGTTTGAGATAAGTCAAGATAAGCACATACGAACTTTCTGATATTTCGGTTATGTCCCGATCTTGACTTATCTCAAACTCTTAACAAAAAGCTTTGCATGCATCAAAAAGACAGACCTCAGTTTTCTACAGGTGATTTAATCAGATTTCTTAAGGGGGTGGGCATGAAAACTTGAAGGCAATCTGACTGCACCAAACTGGTTCGGGATGTCTAAAAAATGTATTTCTGATCAAAAAAACAAAAAAAAATTCGAATTTTTTGCGTTTTTTCATTTTTTTCAGAATGTAGTCAAAAAATATTGTTCGTTAATTAAGATTTGACCGCTAAAACTTCAAAATATCAGTTTGGCGATGGCATTTACCAACAAATGAACGCAAACAATCGATCGTCTCGTTTTTTTTTCAATTTGCCAAAAATACCACTTCTCTGTGAGCAATCATAAGAAAGTTTTATTTTATAGACTATAGTTTTTATGAACACCAAAAGTTTTCAACAATTGTTTCTTTCGATTTTTGTTTATTTCGGCTCTGGTCTTTCTACAAAGTGGTAACAATTTCTTAATAATTTGAGAATATTAACTTAATATTATTGAGTGTTAAAAGTTTTAATGGGGTTGTGGGTGTAGAATGTTGGAATTGCTTGGGAAATTAGCCCTCTCCTCCAGCTAGACTGGAAGGGTCGATAAGAATAAATGAGAAGAAAAATACGGGAGACTGAAACCGTCTCTGTCAACTGCAAGTACAATTTTTCAATTTTGGTGAAGGATGGCTCACCGGTGCGGCATCGAAAAACTGGTAAAAATATGTTCTCAATTCACACAAAATTTGTTAAATCTCGGTCAATTTTGCTTTAAATTGAATAAAACAAAGATTTTTCGGAAAAGTACGAAGTCTTCAAATAATTACCAGAAAAGAAAAATTAAAAAAAATCTCCTTTGGTTTATAGGCGGTAATAATGAAATTCAGAAATTTTCTTTTAAATCTGATTAAGGGGGTTGTATAGGCTGGAAAGGCTTTTTCGAAGGCTCGTAACTTTTTTTTCCTTCATAACAATCTTATAAAAATCTCAGGAATAGTAGTTCGTAATCTCTGGAAGANTAATGGATGTAGATATATATGGACTATGGATGATAGGTATCACAGTATATCCACTTTTCAATTCAATTACCAATTTTGATTTTAAATATTAATTACGTGGTGCCTCAATCAAATTGCAACCGAAAAATGCCTTATTCTGGTTGTTTTTGCCTGTTCTTGCAGACTAATCCGACCGCCAATAAATAGTTATTTGCATTTTTACGATTAATAACCTTTTTAACAACAAAATAAAAAAAAAAAATAATTACCCGGTAGCCAATACGCTCATGTATATAATTGAGATCATACAATTCAGGCGTGATTTGGTTGGGCGAAACCGTGAAAAAGATCAAAATTTGTAAATTTATTTCATTTGGATCTGAAAACGCGTAATTGATTTGGTACATTCCTGATTTCTGATTCGGACGGTTTCAACAAAACCAAAACTTAATTTTCGTGAAAAATGCTCAAAAAAAGGCAAAACCGAAAAATCCTTCAAAAGATTTATGCTCTTTCAAACTATATCCCTTTATCACAGTTTTGGTTAATATTCCGTCCCTGATTAGCTAATCATGTAGTGGTTTTTAAGTAGGATAAAGGATATCAAAATAATATCACTATTATCTTGATTAGTCATTAATATGTTCATTTTCTGACATTTGAAAGTCTATGCTGATGTAACATTTCATAGTAAGGATCGATGCAAGGATGCACAAAAGAGTAGTTGCGCACATTTTTTTTGCGATCAATCCTTTATAAATCTGCAAAATAATTTGAAATTAAAAATGAGCGGAAACGTACCTAAATTTGCAAGCCGTTGCATGATCGGAATGTGAAACGTAAAAGTTGGGCTTATCACGTTTTCGACAAAATAAACTTTGAAATAGTACGAACCTAATTACGTAATGACCCTGATCAAATTTATATTTAGATCGATATTCAACACTACTTACTCGTAACAATGTTTTCAATCTGTGGAAAAGCCGAAGGTAGTTCAAGATAAGTGAGGCGCCAATAGCCAAGCAAAAAATGCAAAAGGCTCTTGCTTGTTATCTTCGAAAGAAACATGAAAATCGACGAAATGGTAAATCCAATAAATCCGAACAATTATGAAAAAATTTTCCATCAAAAAAATAAATTCCTTCAGGCCATAAAAACTTTTATTAAAAGGCTTCAGCTTCTATTACTGTACATATAGGCCTTAAACTGCTGCTGCAGCCTGTAATACATACAATTGTCATTTCAAATAACTAAACCTAAATACAGACTCTGTACAGATTCCGTTAATCCCCTTTTGGTACTGCCTTAAATGTTTTGAGGCGCTTGATTAAAATCACACCATCATTGCGACCAAACACTCTCTTAACTCGTGTCCTCGATTAATTTGAAACAACTCTAGACCGGTGTTCTGATACGGGATGAGTTTTCAGATCCCGATCGCAGATGTCAAAGTTTTTTTCCAATCCTGGTTCCGTCCTAAATCCCCGAGTTTTACTAAGTAAATGGTTACGGTCTCAATTATGGTTCACATAATACTTTTACACTAAAGGAAAGTGGAAACAGTCGGACCCCGATCCTGTCTCGACAAACCCCTCAACGTTAAATTCACGATCGTCCCGGTCGCTGAGTCGTACCCTGCACCTTAGTAAATTTTTAATCTCGATCTCGTCCTATCCGACCTCGGGATCAAAATGTGGATCCCAACCCGGGATCCCGATCCGTTCAGAACACTGACCAGATGTACTGTGACAAGTGTCGATGGCACTTTACAAGGTTAATCAAACTCTAACAATACTCAGTTCAAATCTTATCACCACTTGTTTCGAAAAAAATACGGCTAAAAATCGCGCTATACCAGAACGCACAAAATTTGAGGCCAAGTGCTATATAGGGATTATTACAAGGGGTAATAAGAGTTTTTTAATTTAAACCATCATATTGATGAAATTCTACATCTAAGCACTTAAAAAAAACTAATTTCGATAAAGATGTTTTTAATTCAGAAATACCTCATTAAAATGAATCAAAATTCAATTCCAAATCCATGTGAAGAAAAAACGTTTATTTTTTCCATTCTTACTCATTCCACCTAGCACAAATTTCCTCCAGCCATGAAAAGATATTTAGAAAAACAATTAAATTAAAAATACTTACATTATTGTATATTAAAGAATTGAATTATCGCACTGTTTAGTGCTAAAATTTAAAGACTCTTAAACATCTTCAGCAGTGAAAATACGCAAAACTTAAAAAAAACTTGGCCAAGTTTTCGATGGTTTTTCATGACAAATAAAGCAAAACATGATAAAAAACATTTATTAAACATACAATAGGTACAAGTGGACCTTTCGGCGATATTGACAACTTTAGGCGATATGGGCCAACTATTTGTTCTTGTTCCACAATTTAAAACTTGGTGTCTGACCACTCAAGAAAAACCTCAAACGGCCCACGCAATTCGGCCATATGGCTCTTTCCGCCGATATGGGAACTACAGAGTAGAATTTAGCTTGAATAATCGTGATAATTGCTGTAAGGTTTTTCCAGCTGATATTTGGCCGGCAATAACGGGCCCCCTTATGATCACAGCTAGCAAAAAACTTTGAAAAACTGAGCTATAATTAACGATTCTGATTTGGTTCACATTTTAGGTAGGGAATAGCATACCGTTTGGTCCGAATGCGAAGCCTAGTCCCTATTTACTTTAATATTTGGTTTCAATATTTAGTGGGCCCAAAAATAGCCTATATGCAATTAGTGCATATTAATTACTTTAATATGCTCAAATGGGCAAAATAGTAAACAGTTGGTATGTTTCGTACAATTTATAATTTATTCAAGTACTTTGCGAAATAATCTCATTTTTATCCCTCATATTTCTATCCCTCATTTTCTCTTCGTCTTTTCGCACTGGTTTATTTTTCTCGCTTTTGGCATCTCTGTTTTTGCCGGTGCCAATTCTTGTGTGCCAATTTGCGTCAACAGTTGCCAGCCTGACACTTGCCAGGAAACGAAACAGATGTCAGGCCCAGCAAAGCCATTGTGCCCATCGTGGATAGTTGATACGCCAGCAGTCCAGCATCCGCGAGTTCAGCAGCAAATCTAATTGAATCCCTCTCATGTTATTTTTGTGTGAAATTATGTATAATTTTGTGTAAAATTAATGTAAAATTTTGGTGTAAAAAAAATTTAAAATAAAGGGGATTCCTGATCGAAAAATTTGTCGTATGATTAAGTAATGACGTTTCAGTTTTTATGGAAACGTCATAAGTATCTAATAATTTATTAGAAAAAATAATTATTTTAAAAAAAAAAGAATGTGGTTTATCGTTTCTAATGGAAACACAATCTAATGGAAACGATATAATCTTTCTGTTTTAATAAAAGTTGTTGAGAAGTCAATATGTTAAAAAGTAATTTAAGCCTAAAAATGAATATAAGTATAGCGTTTCCATTTTTAGTAATGGAAACGCTATAATTTCATTTTATTGTGGGGAATGCTAATTTTAAGTGTGGAACGCTATAGGTGTCTCAAAAATCTGCTTTTATTGAGACGCGCCATATTTTAAATCTAACGTATTTTTATTTCTAAAAATAAAGAGATCATTGTGATCTTTTTAAGATCAGAAGCATAAGTAACGTCTTTTAATTATTTCTAAAATCATTAATATCAAAATCAAATTGGTTTTTTTATATAACGGGTGAAACTATATTTTTTTTAAATTAAAGAATATTCATATTTTATTTCATGAATTTCATAATTTCATAAATTCATATTTATTTCGATGGATTTCCGATTTCAAAATTTCGGCTTTTAACCCGTTTCTTGTTCAAATATCATTTTGTTTGATTAAATACGGTACAATATATTTTAATGTACAATACAAATAGGAACAATATAAGTCAAATTAAAAATTGTTTCTAAATTTTTGTCATTCGACGTTGAAAAAATGGTGAATAATACGAAATATATTTAGTTTCATTTTTGTAAGAAATAAGCGGTCAATAATAACAATTTTGATAAGATAAGATGCAGGCAACTATGAAATTTCTAATGTGTTTTCATTTTGTCATTAGCAACATAATTTCTCTCAGTCCTAATAATCAAAAGCAGAAATTCTACACATACTGGAAAACGTGCAGAGACGAATTCAGATAACGAATTCATTTTAACGAACATATAGAGATCGTTTAAGTAGATTGATTTCATTTTTAATATTCAAAAAATACGGTTTTATTTATGTTGTGTTGGGGCCTGTTAAGAGTTGTGTTTCTGTTTTATTATAACCAACATTTCTGTGTAGTACAGTTTTGATTGAAATTCCTATTTTGATTGTTAATTTCTTGTTTTGATTGCTGTCATACCCTTGGTACTGATTTGGTCATTTTTGTCCAATGTTTTGATTTGTTTTTTTAAATTGGTACGGTCCTGGGATAAAGATGAGTTAACATTGTTTGGGCCTTCGATATTCATTGTTTTGTTGATTAAAGTTAACCATGAGGCATAGGTTTTGGTTGAAAATATTTATCTGAATAAATGTACTTCCCTCTTTTTGGATGAAAGTCATTGTAAACTTCATGTCTAACTGTTCCTGCGGCTTTTCTCCATTTTGATAGCTAATTTTGGGCTAGCTAAGCATTGCTGGTGTCATGGTTTTAACCCACATTGTCACATTTTTTTTGATTTATCATCATTTGATATATTAGATTCAATGAGAATGTGATCTGTCATGGTTTGGCGGTTCTCTGGTTTTTCCCATAACTCTTAATAAGATTTGCTCTTTTAAGGATGTTATTAAAATTAACATTCTTCCAGCGAAGTTGTTGCTTTTTCTTTTCATCGATCAGGGCTGATGTGAAATATTCTTTATAAGATATGGCTCATTCAACTGATGATAGATTTTCTTTTTCATTGCAATTTTTTATATGGTGTTTTCCAATTCTTGCTTTTAAACTCTAGAAGGTTTCACCATGTGATTGTTACATGTTGTTTAGCTTTTACTAAAGGTGCGGGCCTTGCTTGACAAGCCTATTCTTCCTGAATCATTTTTACGCAAACCTACCGACATTCGTACGTTGTATTGTGTTGCAGCCTGCAGAAGTTCCAGTTTAATGAACTTGCTGCCAAAAAAGTAACAATCAGTTTGAGATTGGCTGACTAATTGGCCACATTGTTCTTGGCTAAATAGTTCCCAATTGAAATTAATGAATTTCTACATTCCCTTCCAAATCAAATTTAAGTGTCTAATGGTTGGCAGGCGTGTGATGGGAAATTTAAGCTTCATTCAACTCGGTCGTTCGCTGTGTTTGCATCTTCAGCATATATAAACTCCATTTACCCCTGTGCGATCATCACTGTAGATGACTGGCAATTCATTCTTGGATCCATGTTTTGCACATGGTTTAAGCAATTGTTGTTGGCACTTTGCTGATCATGTTTTGAATTCAACCTGCTCCTGCTATGTTATTGGGATTGTGGATCATATCTTTTTACTGTGAAAACTTTTAGACCATTTATTTGATTCTTAATAACCGGTTGCGATAAAACCTTTTTAGGAGATTTTTTCTTATGCGCCTTCAGTTTCCATTTGCTTTGAACAAAAGATATTTTGAATATGGCATAAGAAATTTTTGGAGCTGTCCTACTGCGATTAAATCAAAAATGATTTAGCTTCTTCGGTTATTATTACATTTCTGTTTAAGGGTCTTAAAGATTATCCCCCTCCACCATGATTGGTTCATTGAAGAACTTTGTTAGGTAGGGGATAGACCGTTGTCGAATGCGAGCCTAGTCCTATTTACCATTTATTATTTGTTCAATATTTTAGTGGGCCTAAAAAATAGGCCTATATGCATATGCAATATTAATTACTTTAAATGCTTCAATGGCCAAGATAGTAAACCAGGTATTTTTGTACAAATTTATAATTTATTCAAGTACTGTTGCGAATAATCTCATTTTTATCCTATCATATTTTTATCCCGATCATTTCTCTGTCCCCCGGGTTCTTTCCCGCACCTGCTTTTAATTTTTTTTCCCCCCCACCTTCCCGCTGTTTTTTGTTGTGGCATCTCCTGTTTTGCCGGGTGCCAAATTCTTGTGGGTGCCAAATTTGCGTCAACAGTTGGCCAGCCTGACACTTGCCAGAACGACAAGGTCACGGCCAGCAAAGTCATCTGTGCTCATTGCGTGGCCAGTTGACGCAAGGTCCATCATGCCGCGAGGAACAGCCAGCAATCTATTCAATTCTGATTGGTTTTAAAATTTAAAACAATCAGAAAGAAAGCTAGGACTAAAATTAAAAATAAAAAAAATATTTGAAATGTCACGTACAAATACATAATACATTTTTAGATTTGTCAAACAATGGTTGCAGCATGATCAATGAAATAAAGGTACAAAATTGGTACAAGATGTATAAAAATTTTAATCGTAATGTCAAAACAATTTCTTATTTTCGGTAACATTTATATAATTTATAAGATGTTTGCAATCTGAGCTAGAATATAAAAGTGTCACTTAAATATCACCTCGTACGAGATTCTCGTATAACATAAAACCTTACTGTATGTGTGTGGTGTGGGTGTAAAGAATAACAGGTGAAATAAAATAGTTTAAAAAAAACATTTCTAGAAATCCTTACAAAATCGAATTTCTCAGAAAAAAAAATGAATTAATATTTGCATTGGTTGAGCAAGTCTGGTAAGTGAGGCACAGACAGGACACCACGCTCGCAACTACATGACTCCTAGAACGTATTCACCAAACAGAAATTATACTAATTGAACTTATTTTACGTATAAAAACCAAAAAGAATACTTTTTTCAAACGACTTCTGGTAAAAATATGACAACATTTCATAGGTTTTTCATAAATTTTCTGTTTTATTCCAATTTTAATAAACAAAATTACGCGAGCTTAAGAGTTGTATAGGCTGGAAGGCGTTTTCGAAGGCTCATAAACTTTATAACCATTAAAATCTTAATAAAAATCCAGTGAATAGTAGTTCGTAATCTCTGGAAATCATTTTCTTGCTGACTTTTTTCAAAGCATGTTCGAGACCACCGGTAAATGAGTTAACCGCGAGCAAATTTTTTTTTTGGAATAGTCCTATTTCTTCGCCTCTATTTCAAAAAAACGTCATTCGGATGTAACAAGCACAAGAGTGAGAGCAACGATTTTGTAAGGAATTTCGAATTGTGGCTGGTGAAACGACAAAAAAGTGCGCGCGAAATCGAAAATTCGAATATGAAAGTGAGAATAAGACAACTTTAAATGCACCAACAAGATTCCTTGGGTACGGTTTGCTGGAAACAATATTTTGCAACTATGGTTAACTTTGAACAAAAAACGGTGCAAAGATCAAAAAAATAATTTGATGAAAAAGTTTTTATTTTTCTCTAGAAATCCGCTTGGATCATTAAATCAGACCCATAGTTGCTAATATCGTTTCCACAAACCGTTACCCAAGAATCTTTTGTGGCATTTAAATGTCTAATTCTCACTTTCTTATTCGAAATTTTCAATTCGCGCGCATCTTTTTGTCGATTTAAGCCACATTCGGAAAATTCCTTACAACACTCTGCTCCACCACCCCTTGGGCTTGTTACATTTCGAAAATGACGTGTTTTGAAATAGGGCGAAAAAGAAATAGGAGACTTTCAAAAATAATTTTCTCCGCGGTTAACTCAATTTACCGGTTGGTCGAACATGATATGAATAAGTCAGAAGTAAAATGTCTTCCAGAGATACGAAAACTACTATTCTAATTCTCCTTTTCATATTCAAAATTTTCGATTTCGCACACTTTTTTGTCGATTTACAGCCACAAAATGACGTTGTTTTGAATTAAAGCGAAGAAATAGGACTTTCAAAAAAAATGTTGCTCGCGGTTAACTCAATTTACCGGTTGGTTGAACATGCTATGAAAAAAGTCAGAAGTTAAATGTCTTCCAGAGATTACGGACTACTATTCCTAAGATTATTATAAGATTGTTATGAAGGAAT
>SCLH01001377.1:164514-177798 GCA_004367855.1 Oikopleura vanhoeffeni
AAATTAAAACCAATCAGAATTGAATAGATTGCTGCTGCCTCGCGGATGATGGACCTCTGGCGTCAACTGGCCACGATGAGCACAGATGACTTTGCTGGCCTGACCTTGTCGTTCCTGGCAAGTGTCAGGCTGGCAACTGTTGACGCAAATTGGCACCCACAAGAATTGGCACCCGGCAAAACAGAGATGCGAAAAGCGAGAAAAAATAAAACCAGTGCGAAAAAGAACGACAGAGAAAATGAGGGATAAAAAATATGAGAGGATAAAAATGAGATTATTTCGCAAAGTACTTGAATAAATTATAAATTTGTACAAAACATACACGGGTTTACTATTTGGCCCATTGAAGCATTTAAAGTAATTAATATGCACTAATGCATATAGGCCTATTTTTAGGCCCACTAAAATATTAAACAAATAATAAAGTAAATAGGACTAGGCTCGCATTCGGACCAACGGTCTATCCCCTACCTAACAAAGTTTTTAAATGAACCACATATGGTGGAAGAGCGGGGCATAATTTTAAGACCCTTGAAACAGAAAGTAAAATAACCGAAGAAGCTAAAATCATTTTTGATTTAATCGCAGTAGGACAGCTCCAAAAATTTCTTATGCATATTCAAAATATCTATTTGTTCAAGCAAATGGAAACCGAAAAGGCGCATAAGAAAAATCTCCTAAAAAAGGTTTTATCTCAACCGGTTATTAAGAATCAAATAAATGGTCTAAAAAGTTATCTCAGTAAAAAGTATGATCCACAATCCAATAACATAGCAGAAGCAGGTGAAATTCAAAACAATGATCAGCAAATGCAAAAACAATTCCAAACCATGCAAAACATGGAGTCAACAAGAATGAATCCAGGATCAATCAACAGTGATGATCGCAAAGAGGGAAATGAGTTTCATACTATGACTGAGATGCAAACACAGCGAACGAGAGTGCAATGGAGCTAATTCCATCACACGCCTGCAACCAATTAGAGCACCTAAATTTGATGAAGGAGATGTAGAAACTTCATTAATTCAATTGGAACTATTAGCAAGACAATTGCCAATTAGTCAGCAATCTCAACTGATTGTTACTTTTTTGGCAGCAAGTTCTAAACTGGAACTTCTTGCAGGTGCAACAACAATACAACGTACGAATGTCGTAGAGTTTGCTAAAATGATCAGAGAAGAACTAGGCTTGTCAAGCAAGGCCCAACTTAGTAAGAAGCTAAACAACATGAAACAATCACATGGTGAAACCTTCATAGAGTTAAAAGCAAGAATTGAAAACACATATAAAAAATTGCATGAAAAAGAAAATCTATCATCAGCTGATGAGCATATTCTTATAGAGATATTCACATCAGCCCTGATCGATGAAAAGATAAAACAACAACTTCAGCTGGAAGATGTTAATTTTAATAACATCCTTAAAAGAGCAAATCTTATTAAGCAGGTTATGGAAAACACCAGAACACCAAACCATGAAGACTCACATCTCATTGAATCTATATATCAAATGATGATAGATCAAAAAAAATGTGACAATTGTGGGTTAAACCATGACACCAGCAAATGCTTAGCTAGCCCAAAATTACTATCAAAATGGAGAAAAGCCGCAGGAAACAGTAGAGACATGAAGTACAATGACTTTTCATCAAAAAGAAGGGAAGTACATTTTCAAGATAAATATTTTCAACCAAAAACTATGCCTCATGGTGAATTTAATCAACAAAACAATGAATATCGAAGGCCAAACAATGTTAACTCGTCTTATAATCCCAGACCGTACCAATTTAAAAAAAAATCAAACATGGACAAATAATGGACCAAATCAGTACCAAGGGTATAGACAAGCATCAAAACAGAAATTACAATCAAAATAGAAATTTCAATCAAAACTGTAACTACAACAGAAATGTTGGTTATAATAATAACAGAAACAACAACTTTAAGAGGCCAACACAACATAAATAAACCGTATTTTGATATTAAAAATGAAATCATCTACTTTAAACATCTCTATACTGTTGTTAAAATGAATTCGTTATCTGAACTTCGTCTCTGCACGTTCCAGTATGTGTAGACATTCTCTTTGAATTATTAGGACTGAGAGAAATATGTTGCTCAAATGACAAAAATGAAAACACATTAGAATTTCATAGTTGCCTATCTTATCTTATCAAAAATTTTATTATTGACCGCATTATTTTAACAAAAATGGAACTAATATATTTCAGTATATTCATCATTTTTTCAACGTCGAATGACAAAAATTTAGAAACAATTTTATTTGACTTATATTGTTCCTATTTTCGTATTGTCACATTAAAAATATATGTACCGTATTAATCAAACAAAATGACATATTTGAACAAAGAAAACGGGTTAAAAGCCGAAATTTTGAAAATCGGAAAATCCATGAAATAAAAATATGAATATTATGAAATTTATGAAAATTCATGAAATAAAAATATGAATATTTTTAATTAGAAAAAAAATAATATGGTTTCACCCGTTATATAAAAAAAACAATTTGATTTTGATATTAATTGATTTTAGAAATAATTAAAAGAGTATACTTATGCTTGATCTTAAAAGATCACAATGATCTCTTTATTTTTAGAATAAAATACGTAGTTAAAATATGGTCTCAATAAAAAAGCAGATTTTTGGGACAAACCTATAGCGTTTCCACACTAAAATAGCATTCCCACAATAAAAATGAAAATTATAGCGTTTCCATACTAAAATGGAAACGCTATACTTATATTCATTTTTAGGCTTAAAATTACTTTTTAACATATTTGAAACTTCTCAAAAACTTTTATTAAAACAGAAAGATTATATCGTTTCCATTAGATTGGTTTCCATTAGAAACGATAAACCACATCTTTTTTTTTAAATAAAATTATTTTTTCTAATAAATTATTAAGATACTTATGACGTTTCCATAAAACTGGAAACGTCATACTTAATCATACGACAAATTTTTCTTCAGGAAATTTTTCCTCTCTTTATTAAAATCTTTTTACACCAAAATTTTACATAATTTTACACAAATTATACACTAATTTCACACAAAAATAAACATGAGAGGGAATTCAATAGATTGCTGCTGACTCGCGGATGCTGGACCTCTGGCGTCAACTAGCCACGATGGGCACAGATGACTTTGCTGGGCCTGACACGTTGTCTTTCCTGGCAAGTGTCAGGCTGGCAACTGTGACGCAAATTGGCACACAAGAATTCGGCACCCGGCAAAACAGAGATGCCAAAAGCGAGAAAAAATAAACCAGTGCGAAAAAGACGACAGAGAAAATGAGGGATAGAAAATATGAGAGCGATAAAAATGAGATTATTTCGCAAGTACTTGAATAAATTATAAATTGTACAAAACATACACTGTTTACTATTTTGCCCATTGAGCATTTAAAGTAATTAATATGGCACTAATGGCATATAGGCTATTTTTGGCCCACTAAATATTGAAACAAATATTAAAGTAAATAGGACTAGGCTCGCATTCGGACCAACGGATGCTATCCCCTAACCTAAACAATGTGAACCAAACTCAGAATCGTTAATTATAGCTCAGTTTTCAAAGTTTTTTTGCTAGCTGTGATCATAAAGGGGGAGGCCCGTATTGCCGGCCAAATATCGCTGAAACAACCTACGCAATTTCACGATTTTCAGCTAAATTCCTGCTACTGTAGTGCCCATATCGGCGAAAGAGCCAATATGGCCGAAATTGCGTGGGCGTTTGAGGTTTTTCTTTGAGTTCGTCAGACACCACGTTTTAAATTGTTGAACGAAGAACAAATAGTTGGCCCCATATCGCCTAAAGTGTCAATATCGCCGAAAGTCCACTTGTACACTATGTATGTTTTAAAATAAATGTTTTTTATCATGTTTTGCTTAATTTGATCATTGAAAAACATGAAAATTGGCCAAGTTTTTTATAAGTTTTGCGTATTTCACTGCTGAGATGTTTTAAGAGTCTTAAATTTAGACTAACAGTGCGATAAATTCAATCTTTTATACAATAATGTAAGTATTTTTCATTTATTGTTTTTTATAAATATATTTTTCAATGCTGGAGGAAATGCTGCTAGGTGGAATTGAGTAAATGAAAAAATAAAAGTTTTTTCTTCACATGTGATTTGTATGAAATTTTTTGATCATTTTATGAGGTATTTCTGATTAAAAACTCTTTATCAAATTGTTTTTTTTAGTGCTTAGATTTCTCAATATTGAAGTAAATTAAAAACTATAATATACCCCCTTATAATAATCCCCTTATAGCACTGGCCTCAAATTTTGTGCGTTCTGGTAAAGCGCGATTTTTAACTATTTTTTTCGAACAAGTGGTGATAAGATTTGAATGAGTAATTGTTGAGTTTGATAACCTTGTAAAGTGCCATCGACACTTGTCACAGTACATGGTCAGTGTTCTGAAACGGGATCGGGATCCCGGGTTGGGATCCAAATTTTGCATCCCGAGTCGGGATAGGACGAGATCGAGATTAAAATTATTACTAAGGTCAGGAGTACTGACTCAGGACCGGGACGGAATCGTAATTTAAGTTGAGAAGTTTGTCGAGACAGGATCGGGTCCCGACTGTTTCCAAATTTCCTTTAGTGTAAAAGTATTATGTGAACCATAATGAGAACCGTAACCATTTACTGTAAAACTCGGATTAGGACGGAACCAGGATTGGAAAAATTTGACTCTGGATCGGGATTGAAAACTCATCCCGTATCAGAACACCGGTCTAGAGTTGTTTCAAATTAATGAGGACACGAGTTAAGAGAGTGTTTGGCTCGCAATATGGTGATTTTAATCAAGCGCTCAAAACTTAAGCAGTACCAAAAGGGGATTTAACGGGTTATTATTTTTCTGATACAGAGTCTGTAGGTTAGTTATTTGAAATACAAATTGTATGTATTACAGGCTGCAGCCAGCAGTTAAGCCTATATGTACAGTAATAGAAGCTTGAAAGCCTTAATAAGTTTTATATGGCCTGAAGGAATTTATATTTTTGATGAAAATTTTTCATAATTGTTCGGATTTATGATTTCCACCATTTTCGTCGATTTCATGTTTCTTTCGAGATAACAAAGCAAGAGCCTTTTGCCATTTTTGCTTGGCTATTGGCGCCTCACTTTCTTGAACTACCTCGTTTTCCACCGATTGAAAACATTGTTCGAGTAAGTAGTGTTGAAATCGATCTAAATAAAATTTGATCAGGTCATTACTAATTTAGGTCGTACTATTTCAAATTTTATTTTTTGTCGAAACCGTGATAAAGACCCAAATTTTACGTTTTCACATTCCGATCTGCCAACGCTTGCAAATTTGGTAACGTTCGCTCATTTTTTAATTTCAAATTATTTTGCAGATTTTAAAGGGATTGTCGCAAAAAATGTCGCAACTACTCTTTTGTGATCCTTCATCGATCCTTACTATGAAAATGTTACATCAGATAGACTCCAAATGATCAGAAATGACATATTAATGATATAAAGATAATATGATATTATCTTGATATCCCTTTATCACACTTTGGTGATATCCCGTCCCTCCTACTTAAAAACACACTACGTTAGCTAATCAGGGACGGAATATTAACAAAACTGTGATAAAGGGATATAGTTTGAAAGAGCATAAATCTTTGAAGGATTTTCGTTTTTGCCTTTTTTGAGCATGTTCACGAAAATTAAGTTTTTGGTTTTTTGAAAACTGATCCGAAATCGAAAAATCAGGGAATGTTACCGAATCAACACGCGTTTTCAGATCCAAATGAATAAATTACAAATTTTGATCTTTATCACGGTTTCGCCAACAAATCACGCCTTAAATTGTATGATCTCAATTATTAATGAGCATATGGCTACCGGTAATTAATTATTTTTTTTTATTTAGTGTTAAAAAGGTTATTAATCGTAAAATGCAAATAACTATTTATTGGCGGTCGGATTAGTCTGCAGACAGGCAAAAAAACCAGAATAAGCATTTTTCGGTGCAATTTGATTGAGGCACCAGGTAATTAATATTTAAAATCAAAAATGGTAATTAATTGAAAAGTGCTCAACATGCTGTACAGTACAGTATCTCAGGAAACTAGAAAATCTACGAAGAAAATACGCACCCATTTGAACAGTTCAACTTGAACTAACGAGCAAAATTGAAAAAAACGTTACTCAAAATAAAGAATCGAGTAAAATTAAAAAAAATCGTAACTTCAATCAATACATTTATTGTATTTTCGTAACTTCAACTAATACATTTACTGTATTTTCGCTAATTTCTTACAAATTCCAGAAAATCGTAACTTCAAATGAGAAATCTTTAATTCAAAAGTCGCTATTTCGAATGAGTACTTAATTTTCATGATAGGGAACTCAAAGTTTTAGAAAAGAACATGACTTGTGATTAGATAATTTCTTACAATACTCATCGTGAAAATTGTTCCGAGTCATGCGTACTACGCATTGCGTAGGTTTAAGTTTTTTAATACAAAAAACGAGCTTTTCTCACCGCTCGGAACGCTCCACACGATTGGTATTATAGTATTTTTTTTGAACTCTAGAAATTTTCAAAAACATCGGAAAGTTTGCTGGTGCTGCGAAAAAAAATTTCAGCGAGATTGGCTAATTATAATATTAATTATTATATCCCTTTATCACTTTTTGGTTAAAATGCGTAGCCACTACTCCTTTTAACGTGTGATTTTAACGGTGTGGCTACGCATTCTAACCAAAAAGTGATAATGGGATATAGATTAATTGAAATTTCAGAATCCTTTCTTCGAACCAATTTTGTAATTTTATATGTTTTTTTCTAGAGCCAGTCAAAAATTTCCGAAAAAAAAGTTAAAATTTGAAGAATCAAGGTTGTTATTCAATGGTTAATCATTAAAGATTTTAAAAATATTAAAATGTTGGAAAAATTTTCATTATTTATATAATCAAAAATTAATTATTGTGTTAAAAAATTTGTTTTAAAAATCGATGTGATCCACACTTTATTATTGTGGTCTTGGAATAATTAGACTGTAAGTCAGTACCTTTGTATTTTTTCGGAGGTTGAACAGAAACATATGGCAATTGAGAACAACCGTGTTTCACAGCTTTCCAGCCGTATTGCCATTTATGTGCCAAATCGAATTCTTGCAGTAAATCTACAATTCCGACGTATAAATAACATTGGTTTCCTTCTTTATCTTTTGCGGGAATTCCTCCGTTTAAAATCATATCTAATGGAGTTTCTCCCACTTGATATTTTCGAAGTTCTAAAAAAACAGTTTATAATAAATAAATGAAAATAACGCTTTAATAATGTAAATTAAGACATTCCCACAAATGATATTTGGTTTCAAAAGAATAAGTCATTTCTCTGTTGTGTCATTTATATTATTACACGAAATTCAAATAATTTTCTTTAATTAATGATTTTAAAATATAATCCAGGAGACTTGTTCTCAAATTTGGAAAAGTATTTTAATCGTTTATAAAAATAAGGGAAATTAAAAAATAACTCGCCCTCAAAAAAAATTATCGAGAAATTTTGTTTTTGAGATTACGAACTAACAATCTTGAGATTTTCATACTAATCCGAAGTTGGGGTGCAGCGTTATGGGCCATAACTTATGGCCCTCGGAAAAAATATTTTCAGCCGATACAACCCCCTTAAAAAAGCTTTATTTAAAGAGCAAAACGATATGTAGAATGCTAGAAAAATTATTGCGAGAATGTAAGTCTAAATATGGCTATAAATAACGATTCCAAAAATTACCCAATTGAATTCACCAAAATGACATTTTGGTTGCCCTGAAATATGAATGTGTCTAAAATGACATTGTGGTCGTTCAAAATTAATGTATCGGCAATGGAGCCCGATTTTATACAACAATCCTCATATTTAGATAAATTTTGTTTTTGACTGAGGCATCAATGTTGATATATTTACCTTCTACAGCATTAGCGTCATTGAATTAATTTTTTTTTATTTATTGTTAAAGTTTTACTTACGTTTCAAAACCGCTTGATTTTTTGGCCGCACGACTCCTAGTAGCAAACTGTAGTCGAATATATTAAATGTTTTAAGAACTGTCGTGTCATTTGTTAAGGCTCGATTTAAATCATCGAAATATTTTTTTTCAATTTGAAGGGATCCATAAATACTGTCAAAGTCAATGTCGCGGAAACAAGGAGCCGTTTTTGCCTTTTCTTTTTCGGAAGCAAATCGTGAAATTGTCGAGCCCTAATAGATCAATATTATTCACAGCATATAAATGTTCCTTCAAAAAAAAATTCATTTTCTGAAAGGAATTTCAGAAAAAAACCTGGAATTCAGAAAACCAGAAAAAGGTAGTTTGCTATTGAAAGTCTGAATTGAGATGATTTTTTTCATTATGAGTCATTATTTGTGACATATAAGTGCCGGTTAGATGCAACCACCGAATTAAATGAATTTGATTAGATTTCGATTTCGAGGCCTTCTGGCTTTTGAAAAACCTTATTTTAAATTTCCATACAGAAAAATATTTCAGAAATAAAACTGTCCTAGTAAAAATTTATTGAACTTCATTGTTTGTATAAACTTTATACTATAAAGCTAATTTAATCTTCTTAGTTGTCTCATAGAAATTTGAACAAAGAAATTTTTCAATAATAAAACAGCATGGCTGACTAATTTATTTAGAATAATTTAATTTTCAAGATCTTTTAAATTGATATAAATTACCTTTAGATCAAATTTATGAGTCAGCTCAACTCCGTAAGGAAAGAAATTTTTCATGACGACAATCTTTATAGAACTTCCAAGCGAATTTATTCGTAACTTATAAAGGCCATAAAATTTTGTGAGCAAAGTATGAGGATTTTGGTGTAGAGTCATATAATAGCCATTTAGCATTTCGTGTAAAAATGAAGCCTGGGCACCAGAAACTGTCTTGATAACGTATAAATCATTTTGAGACAGCCACATGAGGGCACCAGATCCGCCAGGATTTCCAATACATTTCAGTTCTTTTCTAAAATATAATGTCAATTACTTCAAATTTAGAATAATACCCATTTTGGCATTTTTAATGGCAAGAAAAAATATACATTTTGGATTAAGTTCAAAACATTAGTCAACCGGTCTCAATTCACTTTTATAACACTAAAGTTTTTTTTCCGATTTGTTTTTAAACAAATGGATTTTGCTTGGAAAACACCTGTTGTTTTTGCATTTTATTCTAAAAAAGCGTCGAGACAAAAAGTGATTTGTCGAGACTTAAGGTGATTTGAGGGCAATTAAAACTCACGCGCTACATGTTTTGGATTTAAATCTGATCATATCAACTCAAGTCTCGACAAATCACTTTTTTTTGTCGACGCTACCTGAAACTCACTCTGTTTTCGCGTATTTTCAACTTTAAAAAAAATATAGGCGTTGGGAGTTCATCAGAAAATCATTGCTTAATTGTTCTTTAGAAAACCCAGAAAGTTTCTTTAAAAAATTCAAGCATTTTGTATTTCTGGTCAAAAAACCTACGTTATTTTATGATGAAATTGACTTACGTGATAATATTAGAAACAAAATTTTGATCAGAAATGCCAAAAACTTGTCTAAAATATCTGAACCCTTTCGGGCTATAAGAAGTGAAATTAAAATCGGGAAGATTGTGTTTTGGCGTTGTGTCCGATCCGGCAGCAGGAAACTTGACTGTCACTTTTTTATTGAAATCTTGAACCAATAAAATATTTGTTGTTGGGTCGGAATCCATTTCTAGCATAGTATTGTGACAACATGTACTTATCCCTAATTGTAGCGCTTTTGCAATTTCGGAGCCAGAAGCAT
The DNA here is from genome assembly GCA_004367855.1 of Oikopleura vanhoeffeni. Taxonomy (NCBI): domain Eukaryota; kingdom Metazoa; phylum Chordata; class Appendicularia; order Copelata; family Oikopleuridae; genus Oikopleura; species Oikopleura vanhoeffeni. Next base: position 174,355 of record SCLH01001377.1, read on the forward strand.
TTTTGAACCAAAGTTGACCAGTTGCCTCGTCGCATTCTGTATTTTTACCATATTTAACAGTACCAGTTCGCTGAAAAATTTGTTAAAAAATTTTTTATTTTTTATAACCTAATTTGATACAGTTTTTGTAAAAAATCTGAAAATTTGAAATTAAAAATGTAAGAATCAAAAATTTTTTTAACTTGTACTGTTTTTGATATGTCCAAAACCGTAATAATTTGAGGAAATCTTTGGAAAAATTTAAAAAATATATCGAATTTTTTTTTGCAATTCTGCGTTTTGGAAATTCCATAAATGTAAGCGGAAGTTCAAAAATCACCTCAGAAAACTTGTTCCAGTTAAGGAGTTAGTACCATTCAAGGTTGTACCAGTTAGGGAGCGAATACTCTAAATGTTTTTTTAACAAAATAATATTTTATTGAAAAAATAATAAAAATTTAGAATTACGAAATCTGTAGAGTTGTCACGTGGAAAATGTGGCTTTATCTCATTTCTCATGAAATATCGAAACCACCCTATTTGTCGGAAGCGATGTATTCTTAGGTCATCTGAGAAAAATTACGAACTCGAAGAAAAATCATTTTAGCAAAGTTATTTTATTATCAACTTCACGATATTTATGCTATCAATCTAAAATTAATCTTATTTTTAAGTTTAGAGAAAACATTGATTTCTAATCAAATGATGGTTCAAAATCGGTATAAGTAAAAACAACGCTATTTTTTCGCTCGAAAATATTTTTCAGATCACTTTTCAGAGTGGCGCTTTTGATAGTGAGCACATTGATTAAGGCAGCCTTAATGAGGCTCTTATTTATCGCAAATAAGGAGATTTTTCCAGAACTCATAATTAAATTATACCGAGGACTTTCTGGAGGAATTATATCTACGATTCGGCCCAAATTTTCTTTAAAAATTGTGAAAACTGATATGTAAAAAACACTAATTTTGGACATTTTCAAAATTTAAAGTTAATTTTGTCAGTTCATTTTGATTTTAATAGTTAAAATTATAATTTTCCAAATTTTGGCGTAAAAAAATGTTGACCAATTGTGAGGGCAAATATCAAAAAGTAGTTTAAATAATTTTATCAAGTTTCTAATATTTTGTTAAATGAAAAAAAATTCGATTTAATTCAGTTCAGATGGTAATCAGTGATCAAGATTTAATTCATAAATAAATAAAAAATAGATTTATATAACAAAAATTCAAAATCATGTCAATTATCTTAGTTTATTTAAATTCATTTTAATTTGTAATTTTTTGAAAAATTTATAAAACGAGCTTGCTCATCTAAGATTATCACCAGGATTCCAAAATATACTCTAAANTTTCGTTTGATATCATGTTTTCGAAATATCGTAATGGTAAGTGGTCATAATTAGCGGTTTCCAGCGGTTAATCACCTGTTTATGAAAGAACCGGTGTGCAGTGAAAGAACGGTGTCCGGTGAAAAATTTCAATTGTGGAAAATGATCGCCTTTGATCACGAAATATCATCTAAACGGCCGCAATCATAAATTACTAAAACGGGTAAATATCTGAGTTTGTATTCAAAAACCTTCCCAAGAGTCCGGATAATTATTCAACTAATCGATGAAGTTAAAAATGACTTAATTCATTTAAAATTAATTCATATAGAAAAAGTGAACTTAATTGACCACAACAGTAGTAATAATAATTTCTCATAAACTCCCCTCAAAATTTGCAGGTTTTTGGTTACTAATAAGGTTTGTTGTAAAAGGTTCAAATGTGCAGAGGGATTTGCACGACTGAGAGTTAAATGACCGTGAGGAGGTTAAGACACTTTCTATACCGATAAAAACGATCAAAATATTATCTTTTACGGCCGCGGCGTGTCACGACTTTTCGGTTTGTCCCATTCCCAAGCTTTCAAATACAGTGAAAACTATATTGAAAGAAAGTTGAACTTGAATGTTTTATGCATCTCGATCCCATTTGCGGTCGGGAAGCCAGATTAAAATAATGCTAAATGGATGGGGTTGATTGACGTGAACTTTTTTTGCTAAAATAATATAATTTTCAGCCTATGAGCCATCTGAATTCGGAGTGGAGATCCATATCTAAGATTATACCTACGTCTCCCGTAGAACTTTGACATCAGAGACCTCAAGAATCGCGTGATTTCATTGGTCAATACAGATTGACTCTTGTGTATTAACCAATCAAAACGCGTCCTAGACGTGTCTCTGACGTCAAAGTTCTACGAGACACGTAGTTATAATCTTCGATATAAGTTATAATTTGATAATTAAAAAATACTTTAAATGCCGTGAAACTTGTGAAAAAACCCATTGATAAGATAATTATAAGCCACGAAATCTTTTAATTTGTGAATGTTCATCAAGTTATTTGTTACGGGTCTGAATGACTACTACTAATAATAGTCTTTTATTCTCAAACTGCCGCGAAAAAACTCTTGATGTCAACTATCACACCCTCACACTTAATTGAAAAATAATATACATTGAAAATGCGCAATTCATACAAAGAACGTAGTACTGGAAAAACTTACTTTGAAATTTTTCTTTCCGGTTAACTTTGGAGCTACCACATTATCAACTGCTCTTTCTCTCGCAATTTTTACAGCCTCTTCAAAACTGAGTGACACTTCATTATTATTTTCTTCGGATTTCTCCATTATCTCGAATCGAGATTAGCAATCTTAATTCTGACTATAGTATTTTTTGTCACTTTTTTATAGTCCCAAATGATTCGTGAAGCTTGTCGTGCCCGGGGCTAGTCTTTTTCAGTTTTGTTTTTGTTCTGGTATCCCCCTGAATCCTGTCTCGTTGTAAATGACTCAGATCGTGACTCTTCCAATAAATAATATTTCTTTTGTGAAAAAACGCTTAAAATCAAATTTTAGTCAGAATAATAACAAAATAAAATATTCATTTCTTAAAATGGTGCTGAATTGTAAATAAGAGAGGGGTTTTTTTAAGTTGGGTTTCCGTGTAATTTTCAGTGATCAATATCCTTTCCTTGGATATTTTTGCTGCGGAAAATTTTCCCAAGTGTTTTTTGATTTTTTTCAGTGTTCTTTCTTTGAAAAATTAACCGTTGAAAATTAAATTTCTTAACGGGAATTTAAAAATTTTTGGTATAATTCGAAAATTTTATCGTTAAATTTCAAAATAACGTCCTTACAAATAATAAAGGTATGATTTTGAAAAATATGATTTTGAAAAATATGATTTTGAAAAATATGATTGTGAAAAATGTACCTTTAAACAATTTTTGAATTTTTTAATGTATAAAATTTGAAGAACTTTTGTCAAAATTGACTGAAATTCTATTATTTGGTAATTTTCGATTCTGGAATTTTATAAAATTTTCAAACTCATTTTTCTCTTTAAAATGAATAATATTTTTATCTGGAACGGTGCTGTATTTTAAATAAGTGAGATTTGCACACGCTTCG
>SCLH01001377.1:190930-209798 GCA_004367855.1 Oikopleura vanhoeffeni
AAACCAGGTTTGATATAAATTAATCGGGTCATGCAGCATGGTGCAATTATTTTAAATCTAACTTGGCCCTTTAACCCAGGGGTTGGCAGACCGACTCGAAAAAACCTGATCGGATTGAGCCGTAAAAAAACTTGATCGGATTGACCTGATCGGATTGACCCGAAAATTAAACTTGATCTGATTGACCTGATCGGATTGAGAACATTTTCGTGGAAAACTTGATCGGATCGACGCCAATCCGATCAAATATTTCAGATCTAGACAATTAACCCTTATTTCGATTTTTTATGAATATTTTATCTGATNTGATCGGATTGACCTGATCGGATTGAGGAAATTTAAAAACGTGATCGGATTGACCTGATCGGATTGAGGAATTTCAAAAACTTGATCAGATTGACCTGATCGGATCAAAAAAGCCAATCCGATCAAGTTCAATTCAATCCAATCCGATCAAGTTCTGCCGACCCTTGCTTTAACCCCTGGAACCACAGAAAAAGGTTCCGCCAAGGCACCAGAGCCGATATATCGGCTCTACTTTGGACGTTGTTTCCAGAAAGCCAATAGGTAGTTGAAGCTTAATAATTTCGCAATAGGAAGTTTGAAAAGTTGAATTGCATCAAGTATTCAAACTCTAGCATTTTGTGATTTTTATTACTAGAAAATATAGTGGAAAACAAGGTGTAGCATATCACGTGTACTGCTCATCGTAGTGTTCACAAATTTTATTTTTTATGGTACAACGCACAAGTATCTGTTTTTCGCCAAACTTTAATCTGAGTAGATTTATATATCATGAATCAAAACTTATTCAAGGGTGATTCCAAGGGTTAAAAAGCGAATAAAAACTGAAAGACCGTCCTTTTGTTCTGATTAGAAAACCCCAATAAAAAGATGCCAAAATCTGACTGACTGAATCAACTGATTTATTTCCAAAAAGGTGCTCAATGCTCTTGCAAAAGATAATAAAAAATTAAGGGGGTTGTATGGGAAGTCTTTATGATTTGAACTAGACATGCCGAAGATTTTATTGAACGATTGGTCTCATCGCTGCTTGGTTTCTTATAGACCATATATTATAAGAACCTAAAAAAAATGCAAAATTTCTTGAAAAAGTGATCTTGGAAATACAAAAAATTTTGGAAATAAAGTAAAAAATATTACTTTCGATAACAAATATTTTAAAGCTTGATCTCGACACAAAATAAAAAATCACAAAATGCCAGTTTTTTTCACATTGTTCAAAAATTTCTCATTAAAGTGATCTTGGAAAAACAATAAAATTTTGAAACAAAGTGAAAAAAATTTTACTTTCGATAAAATATATTTTATATCTTGATCCCGAAATAAAATGAAAAATTGCAAAATACCAGTATGTATCAAATTGTCTTGAAAAATTATAATTATTACATCTTGAAAAAATCTAACTTTTTATAAAATAGGTGAAAAAATGTCACTTTAAAGATTTTCGCGGTTGTCTTAATTTACCGGTTGGTCAAACTTGCCATAAAAAATAAGACTATAAGACAATGAAAAAAAGACGTATTAATTGATTTAAATTATTCACTGTTAAAATCAATAATAATTAATCTAAACTTTTAAATAACAAATATCTCAGAGAATAAAAATGCTTTTTTTAAATGCGTACTACTCGCACCGTGCTAGGTACTGTTATAATAATTTTACAGACTTACGAATTTTCAGTGAAGTTTTGATTTTTTAAAAATATTATGGACTTATTGTGCAAAAAAATGATTTATATATTTCGCCCGATTTTAATATATTATTAATTATAATCTATATATTGACAATAGACAAAATTGTAAAACCTATTTTAACCTTTCGACTTCAAATTATCCGAAGTCTAAGGTTTTAATTATTTGGTAGATTGACTGCCAAACAAGGCTATTAGTTTTCCAATAAAATATTGGTTTAACTGCTGAGTAGTTATTCATTCAAAATAATCGATCTGAAGAAATCATAATGATGAACTTTTATCATCATATAATCGCATAAATAATTTATTGATAAATGGAAGACCTGGAATTCTTAGTGTTTTAAGAAAATAACTTTTCCTGATATACTGTATATCATATACAGGGGGCCAATATCGCCGAAAGTTTTTGCTAAATGAGGACGGAAATAAAAAAATTTGTTCGAACAATGAAAAATGCGTTTTTTAATTTTTAAGGCGTTTTACAGTGACCATTTGAAATAAGGAATTTCAAAAGTCAAAAATGGGTATCGATGTTTTTAAGCTATGTTGTATAGAATTTTTTTCCGGTCATTTTAAGATCAAGATTTTTGTTTCGTTAATGAATTTAAAAAAAATGGATTTTAAGGTCAAATTTTCGAGATTTTACAAGGGGTGCAAAACCGAGTTCTAGCGACCTCGTATGGAGAGCTAGAGCGCTAATTTTTATGGCAAGTGAAAATAAAGCGTTTTTTAGGAAACTTTTTGTAAAAATAAGGGTCGGCGACCATGTGGTCGACCTTAAAAAAGCGGTCAAAGTACAAGGTAAACTTTCGAATGAACGTATTAGCAACTATGCGTGAATCACGTACTAAAAGGTCGCTAGAGCGCAAAAACTGGTCCAATTTTTAAGATTTCACAGGGGGTGGTGAAGCCAGTTTTTGCACTCTAGTGACCTTTTAGTACGTGATTGACCCATAGTTGCTAATACGTTCATCAAAAAGTCTCTACGATGAGCTTGAAATTCACCTTGAGCTTTGACCGCTTATTTAAGGTCGACCACATGGTCACCGACCCTAATCCTTTAAAAAGGTTTCCTAAAAAACGCTTCAGTTTTACTTGCCAAAAAAATTAGCGCTCTAGCTCTCCATACGGGGTCGCTAGAACTCGATTTTGCACCCTTTGTAAAATCTCGAAAATTTGACCGTAAAATCAATTTTTTTAGAAAAAATTCAATAAACGAAAAAAAAACCTTTGTGTTAAAATGACCAGAATAAAATTCTCTACAAGATAGCTTAAAAACATTGATACCCATTGTTGAATTTTGAAATTCCTCATTTCAAATCGTCAGTAGGTACGGATGAATTGTATCACCAAAATGCATAGAATTAAGTATTCTACCAAACGCAATCAAATACGATATGGACACTGGGAGTACAGCATGTGTTTTGTTTACTTGCGAAATGAAAATTGTGATTTAGGTAATTACGGCCAATAAAAAATGCTAACTAAGTGAATTATATTTTCAAACCCTTAAGGGAGTACCCCACGCGAGTTATATTTCGGCTCTCAGACATGGTGGAAAGCTAATTTTTATCTCATTCTCATTTTTGTTATCGGTTTCAATCCAAAAATTAAAAAAAATTTTCGATGTAAAGAATTTGTAAAAAATTCCCAAATTTCCTATTTTTTCTAAGTATAAATTTCATTCGATTGTCTGTAAACTTTCAAAGTTGAAATCCGTGACGCTGATTTTTGTGGCATTAGTTCACTTTGAATTCAATCTTGAAAAAAAAAATTTTTTAATTTTCGAAAAAAAAAAAATCAGAAATTTTCCTACAGATTATCAAATCGACGCTATTTTCAGGAAGCAAAACGTTGACTGCGCATCAAAACCATAACTATAAAAGAACTAGCGCATAAAATATGGAGCGCATAAAAATCATGCGCTTGCAATTTTTAAGAAAGTGCTTTTTTCCGCGAAAAAAATTAAGCTCACTGTGCTCCCAAATGCAATTGACACTAGCGCTGCAGAGTACCGAAAAAGCTAGCCATTTTGAGGACTTTATCATGATTGTAGGCAATTAACAAAATATAACATCTGAGCGCATAACTTCTTTAACCCATTGCAGCACTCGAGCCATATTCAAAAACACCTGTAAGAATTGAAGACCAGAAATCTGCACAGGTTACTTCTGATAGATTCACTTTTTAGAAATTGTTTATCTGAATTCTGCTCTTTTAATATTTTATCTTGACGGCGTCTTTGAGTAATTTTGTATTTTTTGAACAAGATAGATTAATTGATAATTGCCGTTAGGTTAGGTTTTTTTTAGAAAACACCTGTAGATTAAAAGGACAAAATATTGCAAGGTTATTCTGATAAGGAAGTTCACTTTGTGTAACGAACAATTTAATTTCTGATCTATCATCTCATTATAATTTTGTTCTGGACGTCTCTTCATACCTTTTCTCACATTACAAATGCGCTAGGTTTGAAGGATACTTTGTAAATGTCACTATTCTACTGGGGTTAATAAAGTCACAATATAAATTAAATAATATAAAAATTTAAGTCTACTCCTAATCTATAGAAACTAAAAAACATAAAGTGCAAGCACTTTTTACTTTTCCGCCGTACAAGCTCCCAAAGTACGTCCCAAATGCGGTTTTGGGTGTGAGAGGTTAACTACAAAATTTAGGTTATGCTCACAAAAATTCAGAAATATATGTTAATACATCGCTAAATGAACTTAAACAGAATAAAATGTACGAAAAAAATGACTTTTTGGACCGGTTTAAAATACCGGTACGAGTCATACAAAAGAACTTGTTTGTTACTTTTTTCGAAAAATTCAGGACAAATACCTCTGGGTCTCAGAACATTGGAAACTTCCCAAGGCCAAAAGGTTTTATTCAGCTCAGAACAAACGTTTGAAATCACATAAATGGCGCCTCTAGTTAATCAACCTAGTTTACCATTTTTTATTGGCCGTAAAATACCTAAATGACAATTTTCATTTCGCAAGTAAAAAAACACATACTGTATATGAGCTAAAAATCGTGAAATTGCGTAGGTTTTTATCGAACGATTCGGCGATATTGGGCCAGCGATATTGGCGGCCGATATCGCTGTCCCAATATAATTGGCCCCCCTGTAGTAAGGAAGGAACGCCAAATACTTTTTTTTTGCTAAAATAAGTTCCTTCATGACTACAGGGGAGCCAATTATATCCCTTTAACACCTTTTGGTTAATCTGAGAGTTGCGGGCTGAGGGAGCCAATCCTAACACTTTTAAGACCCTTTCTAGCCACTCATGATGCCGCTTTTAAGCTCACACTTCTCAGATTAACCAAAAGGTGTTAAAGGGATATTGGGCCAGCGATATCGGCCGCCAATATCGCTGGCCCAATATCGCCGAATCTTCCGATAAAAACCTACGCAATTTCACGATTTTCAGCTCCCTCCTTTATCAATAAGGAAGACTTCCTTAGGAAGTATACTTTCAGTGTCCATATCTTCTCTTGAAGAGTCACAATTTAAAAATTATTCAAACTTTTTTTAGCAATGAAAGTTTTTCCATTCCCACCTTAAAATATAGGCTCGTACGTAACAATAATAATATACTTAAAGTATACAAGTAAAAATTTTCAAACTGTTTGTTTATAATCTCAAGAAAATAGTTTCTTCAATTTTTACAATTGCACGTTGAACCAATTGGTTAATGACGTTAATCGGGTCAAAAATATCTTAAAAATGATCTGGTCTTACATTAGAAAATTTAAATTTTTGTTTTTTTATTTCTTTTTAGAAACACCAGATGGATATTCTTGATTTTGACGAGATGATTATTTTATTTAAATTTGGAAAAAACAATCATATTCGCGGTCTTTTTTTCTTCGTACATGGTCAGGAAAGCACTTTTTGATTATTTTGAAAAAAATTTCCGGGATCTACCAAGTATGTGTCATACTGTATATCTTTTTCTTCAAAATTGATCCATTTTTAGAAACTCATAACACGATTTATCAAGAAACGAGATCCAATTTGGCCAAAAACTTTCTAGGGTCTATGCACGGACTCATCGGGTACACATTTATGTAGGTTTCGAGAATGTAAATTTCAAATACAGAGGGGAGATAAATTTTGATTGCTACCTTTAAAATAAGGTCAAAATATGGTATTTTTATAATGCGGAAGCCAAATCATGAAAATTTACAAACCTTTCCTAGGAGGTCTGTCCGGTTAAGTGGAGTTATAAATCATTGTTATACCTTAAAGACTCAGGGAGGAGAAACATTTTTAAAAATAATTCCGTCAATTTTGTAAGCTTGTTTTTGATTAGACGAGCCATTCATCACATTCAAATTTTTGTGCAGTTTCAATAAAACGTCGATTTTGACTTTAAAAAAAAATTCATATGAAGAACTAGTCTAAAAATTCCGTTATTTGTTTTCATAGTGATCCGATACTAGATTACGATTTCTCTCACCTATTATATTTCTCTAACTAGATCTTAGATCGCCAGAACATGAACACATGTAAAGTGCGTAATAAAATAGTATTATTTAATAATTAAAATGTCTCAAAATGATAAATTTATTGATTAGTTGCAATAAAATTCAGTTCGAATTTGATCCGAATTAGCGATAAAATTACGATTAATATTGAATAAAGTACGTCTTGAACTATAAAAATACCACAAACGTATTCCGTAGCATGATCGATAGCATGATGAGTATCTTGATCAGAGTTTCCGCCGGAATTCACTGAAAAAACTCTTTTTACTTTTGATCAAAACATTATTTGCTCCGACCACCAGGTCGGGAAAAAATTGTTTAAAAACCAAATATTTCATAGCAAGATTTTTTTTTAACAAAACATTTTATAAAAAAAAAATAAACAAAAAGATTTTGAACAAACGAGGTTTTTTTTAAAAAAGTTATTGAACAAAAAAAATTTTGAACCAAAAAACATTTTTCGACAAAACAAAAAATTTACACACCAAAATTAAAGCCACTTTTGTCGTGAAACTTTGAGCGCTTGTTACGGGAAAAGTAAAAGTGCTAGCAACTTTATTGTTCTTTAGACCCCGAGATTAAGAATAGACTTAAACTTTCATATTATTTAATTGATATTTTGACTTTCTTTACCTTATAAAAAAATAACATTTACAAATTGGCCTTCAACCTACGCAATTCATTTGGGAGAAAATGAAAGACGCCAGAACAAAAATTTATAATGGAAAAGATCAAGAATTATACGTTTCCTAAAAAGTGACTTCTTCATACAATAACCGCCATTTTTTTTATCTTTAATCTAGCAGGTGTTTGATTAATCAAAGAACCATAACTTACGCACATTTATCAAAATCATTTTACAAATATACAAATTTACTCAGGCCGTCAGGAACCAACAAAATAACAAAGCTGAGCAGTTTCAGTTTGCAGCAATTTTCTTAAAAGTGAAATCATTCGAAGCAACTCGCAATTTCTTGGTCTTTAATCTACAGGGTTTTGAAATGGTTCGGAGCCTCCGGGTTAACATTTTTTAAAAATGTTTTGTTAGAAAATATTTGTTTGTTGAAAAAAAAGCTGCCCGCCCAATCGCGCTAATTCGATGCTCAAAACCAATTTACTGTATCGTTTTTTTAGATTTACAGGACACTTTCTGTCGGATGCGGCATTTGCCCTACAAATTAATTTCTCTTAGTGATAGTATCGTTTAGAATGATGTATAAAATAATAATAGTATAAATTTTAATATCGAGATATTTATGTGACTAGCTTTGACAAAATGCATAATTAAATCATATATGTTTCCTACATGTTGATAAAGATAATTGGAACTTTTCTGGAATTTAACAGTTTTATATCGATTTCTGTTTCCGAGGATTAATCGACTAGGCTGTCCCAGGTCACTCACCTTTTTGATGTTTAGTCCGGAAACTCAAAATCGAAAAGTACCATGTCCAATTTTGGGGTCAGCGAAAAAATTTAGGTCAAATGACCAAAAAAATCTGGGAAAATCCGCTTCTGTTGGTTACAAAAAAAAGTTTTCAAAATAAATTTAAGGGCTGTAAATTAGGGCCGCCTTAATTCACTGATAATCAGGTTATTTTTAATAATTTTAATTTGGTTTTATTAAAACTCGAGTATATATGCTACTCTGAATTACACCAAAATCGTGAAAATCGACGAAAAATGAGAATTTTCTGAGAAAAAAGGATATGAAACCTACTCGTTTGGTTTTTTTTTAAGTTACTTGTGCTGAAGACACCTGGCGGTATTATAAAGAGCTTCTAAAAACTATGAAAAATTTTTATGCCCTATTATTAGAGCTGGCTGTCAAATTGAATTTGGCATATTTTCGAGCTCCAAGATTACCTCCTGAATTAAAAATATCAGATTTTGTGCAAAATTTTCAAAATTAAAAATATGTAAAATACCGCATGGTTTCCAATGCTTAGACCAAGAATGTGTTAAATATCAAAATATATGAATATTTATTTCCAAATTTATCAACTACCAAACAGTAACTGAAAAAAATCGTCAAAATCGACGAAAAATGACATTTTTTGAGAAGAAAAGGGTATGAAACCTACTGTGCTTTGGGTTAATTTAAAATACTTGTCAAGATAGCACAATGCGGTTCATTTTGAGCGGCTATTAATAATTGAAACAAATGAGTCCTGTTATTATTTCCATTCCTGACAAAGGTTAAAATTTCCGAAAATATTTTTCATTCAACCTCGCATCAAAATCTTCATTAAGAACAAAAAGAACGGTTTAAATATGTATAAATAATTGAATCAAATTATTATAAAATTGGGATAATTTCACTATAAGTACAGAAGCCAGTTTACAGGCATTTTTGAAACGCCAAATAAAATTCTCTAAGTGAGAAATAGAGTTATATCGGGCTTTTAGTCAAAGAAATAGCTATCGGGGTGAATTAAATACAGCAAATTTTTAATCGATAATCATTGGTGTTAATTTGTTTACATGACTCGCCATTATAGCTTTCATTCAAAGCATTATATACAGCGAATAGTTAGTCCGCTCCAACCGGTTGCCTTTCTGTTATAAATAGGTCGGTCAGTCAATGCTGTCAATTGTGCGGCAATTGGGAAAAATTCAAGTTCTCGCTAAAAAAGTCGCTTCCTTATGAACCACGGTCATAAGCCACATTTAAGCTGAAAGAAAAAGTTAAAACTAGCATATAATTACAATTGCTGAAATTGAATTTCAGCAATGGAAGGCTCTAGATTGGCTGAAAATTCAAATTCAAAATAGAGTCAGCTGATGATGAAATTAGCCACTAATGTTAGGCTGATCAATTTAAGGATTATTTTCATGCGGCGTTCAGGAAGGTCAATTTTTATATTATTACAATCAAGTAATACTTGGTCCTTTTGTACAACAAAACGTAAGAAAATCCTAACAAAATAATTTGCAAATAATTTTTTTTTCATAATGACAATTTTCTGCAAGCAAAAATAATATGATAAAATATAAATTTTCCCTAAAAAAACTGTCATTACTATGCGCCCTTAATTACCCCCCGAATCTCGGTTCAATTTAACATACAAGAATTTTTTTGTGACGATTTGAAATAAGGATTTCTCAACAATCAAAAAATGGTTACTGATCTTGATTCGGTCATGTGATAGAGAATAATTTAATTAAAGAGATTTGGTTGCATTATTTCTATTTGTGTACTATAAGGGTTGTGGGTGTAAAAGCAAGAAGAAAGAAATGTTTCTTTATTATCGAATCGTGGGAAAAAAAAGATTATGAAAAAATAATAAGTTTGCTCTGATGGGACAAAGCGACGCAAAAAGTGTGTTGATTGGTAGAGGTTTTTTGCGTTGGCGCTTTATTCACTTCATACTCATTCTCTCATACACAAGCTCAAAGTTAATTATAACGATGAATCTGTTTTTCACGATAAACAAACAAGAATATGATTTTCAACGAAATAACGGACGCGAAATAATAAACAATATGTCGTAGGTTCCATAAAGTTTTATTTTTATTCAATTTGAAAACTAAATTGACCGATTATTCGATTTTATGTGTATCGTGAATTAGAACATATTCTTACCAGTTTTTCACTCCGGTACGGTGAGCCATTCTCACGCGAATCATAAAAATTAACTTGCAGTTGATAGAGAAGATTTTAGTCTCCTACTTTTTTTCTCTATTATTCTTATCTCGCCGTTATCAACGCTTCACAGTCCAGCTGAGAGAGAGGGCTATCCCAGGCAATTCTCAACATTCTACCACCACAAAAACCCCCTAAGGGGTGTCTTGCATCTTAAGATTTTTCAGTAGCATTGTCTTAAAGAACAAATCGTTTTGAACCAAATATGACCTCTCTGATATATATTAAACAAAAAATCTTGCATCCTAAGGAGAAAATCACGCTCCGTCAATGCAAAAACGTGCTTACAACTATTATTTCATCCACAGAATTTTGCACCATTACTTTGGTCAGCGGTCTGCTACGCGTCTGTCCGAGTTAATTTAAGTCAACAAATCAGTGTTCTATACCTTACAAACTCAAGGAGAAGAAGCATTTTGAAATAAATAATTCAATTTAACTGTAACTTGGGCGACAATAAGCCATTAAAAAAGAACCTTAAAATGCGACGACCAACCCCCTTAGTAACACTACTCCCTTTAAATACACAAGAATTAAATTTCTCTACACGAGTTTTAAAACTGGATTAGTAAACCTTTTTTTGATTTTGCACATTCCTTATAACGAATCGTCTTTATTAATCACATCAAAAAAGATGCCGGTTTACCGACTTGCCAGTCACCACTCTTGCGCTAGGAAGGAAAAAGACTTGAAAAAAAGTTATTATTAATATGAAGTTATTATAAAAATTGAGCCATATGTCTCAATAATTTACCAAACTAATGTATTTTTATTTGTCTTAAGTGTCTTATTTTTGTCTCAGCTGGCCAATCAGCACCGAGACAAATTACTAAGTCTTAATAAATTTTTGGCAAATCACGAGTCGGCAGGCTTGCAATCAGCCATCAGCGACGAGTGCAAAAAGTTGCGAAAAAAGTTTATTTTTTCTAGTGAATCCATCCTTCAGAGAACGGAATCGGTCAAATTAACAGGGCAAAAATTTTAGTTTTTTTGAGTCGGGTGACTCAATGACTCATAGCCGGACATTTAAGACTAATTAAAACCAAAGCGAAGCAGTCATGAAAATATTTGTGACCTTTGAAATTGGAAAATTGGGAGTTTGTGTGACCATCAAATATTAAAGTTATGAACAAACTTGAGCAAAAAGTTTTCTCTGTTATTGCCGCTTGCGATAATCCGAAAAGTACTAATCTCAACTTCAACTTGATTCGAGGATTTCTGACCTGGACGCCTAGAATCAGCGATACATGATTTATATTATGAAATTCATAATTATGATCAATAAATTAATGGATTTATTTCAGGTGTTTATTTATTACCCAGCAGATAAATTCTGTAATTCTTGCGGAAATATTGATGGCCATCTGATCAAGAGACTGATCAACAGTAAGAAATAGTGACGGAGAAACATTTCGCAGTTCAATTTATTAAGTAACGAATACTTATATTGTTTTTCCCAACCAAAATGCCTCTTAAAATTGACACGACCCGATTTGAAGTCAAATTGAAAATATCCGATTCTTATGTCCAAACTGGTTTAATGACCAATGTTCATCGACCAACTGTATGATATCTGTTGTTTAGATTTCAACCAATCAGAATTCAACTTTACTTAATTTTTCTGTAGAAAAATCATTTTCGACATCTTCATGAAATTTACGTCAAGTGAGTGATATTAAATGATCTATCTAAATTCAGTAACATGTTGGACCGAATATAAATGACCAAGATAAAAATAATGAAAAAAAGCAATAATTGGACAACTTGAAAAAAATTAAAAAATTGTGCCAACAGCGCCTACAGTAGGCAGCCTACTTATCGATATTCTGTCATAATCTTTAGAATGTTTTAGGAGATTTTTTTGAAATTTCAAATTTATGACGGGCGATGCGAAGTGTTCACATTCTCAAAAAACAGTGACAAAAAAACGGTAAAATACGAGTTTCCAGGGTAATCCAAAATTTTTTTTAGTTGCGCAAACCCAGGTCAGCGGACAGTTCATTGGTACTATCGAACAGGTCGTCAAATTGTATGAAGGCTGGTTATGAGACACAAATCCCAGGGAATTGTACCTGACATACTATTCATAATAAAATTAATATGGTAAATTAATTGAAACTTTTCCGCAGATCACCTACGCGCTTTTATTGACAGTAAATTTTCAAACATTTTAATACTTATGTCAGTATTGACAATACTGTATGTGAGTAATAATTTAGATTATTTTATGCAACAACTTGTGATCGTTGTTTTTAAATTTGTTTTTGTTTTATATGAATCCTGAAATGGCTCGCAATATTTTCACTTCACAAGGAACAGCTATGAACACAGGAAACCAATTATCGAATGTGTGAATAAACATAGAAAAAAATAGATCGGAAAGAGCAAAATTAGTACAAGTTTTTAGACTGAACGAAATTTCGCTTGGAGGAATCGGAATTCCAAAACTAATTTCTTTATAAGAACACCGCAAAACGGCCTTTTATAACCGTTTGGTTATTTTTGTTTAAGTTTTTCTGATGAATAAGTAAAAATTTAATGGGCAAAATGTTAAATGTAATTTTTTACAGGTTTTTTTATGCAGAATATTGACGCCTAATCTTTTCCCGGCAAGTCCTAATTTTTCATACGGCTTAAGGGGGGGTAGCAGCGATGTGGCAGATTGGTACATTTTTTTCGTGTAAGTAATTTATTAGAGAAGAAAAAAAGTGAAATTTTTTTTATTTTTGTCTTCATAAAAGTGTTCATTTCTTGCAAACATTTATATTTAATCTTGTCACATAGATTAATTATCTGTAAAAAATAATCAAAACCACTTTCATTACAACGCTATTTCCAACGTTGACCCGATGTGGGATTTTTTTTGAAAGGCGATCTATAATTCTGACAATTTTCTGGTGAAGCACAACTAGTCGAGTGGGAGATGATGTATCCATGAGACATTCCTACTATGAGAAATTTTTTAAAATAAGCTCGATAAAACAATAGAGACAAAACAGCTTTTACGAAAAAATTGACCTTTCATTGAGAGTTTAAATATAAAAAATTTTCTGACTTTAAAAGTTAAGTAGCCGCATTACCCCGAAATTTTAATATAGTTTTTTTAAAAAAAAAACATTCTATAAATTTGTGCCAAATGGCACAAACCGATGTCACAGACCAAGTGTTGTGAAATTTATCAGTAGGTTTCAGAAAAGCAAATTCGCGTTGAACCTTCCATCGATGAAATACGGAAATCAAAATAGATACTATTAAAATTTCACATGTGAAATTTGGCTTAATTTTTAAAAGGAGTAGTTTCAAAAAAACTACTAATAAAAATTTATGGACTGTATTTGCGGAAAAATTTTCATAAACTACTAAAAGTCGACAACACAATGACAAATAAAGCATTTAAGATTTTTCAAAACAGCAGTCGGAAAATTATGTAAACATGCATGAAAAAAGTTAAAGTGCTATTTTTTTGGTATTGATTCACAGGATTTCAAAAATGAGAATTCAGAAAAATTTGACGGAAAAGCTTTAAAATTTTCAATAATGGCTTTGAAATTTTTCAAAAATTTTACGAGATTATCAAAAATAAAGTTTGAACTCAAAATCGGTTCCTTAAATACTAAAATGGATTTTTGAGCTGAACACATAATTCTGGTTCAGGCTAAGATAATAGCACAAAAAAATAAACCAACTAATTATTTTGTAAATCAAATTGACGGCAAGTCTGGCCACATCGTGCTACCCCCTATAAGATATTTTGAAAGTGTATTATAGAATTTTTTTGCAATTTAGTTCACTTTATTATATACAAAAAAATCGGAAACAAAACGAGCAAAATCTGATAATATAAATTCGTTCCTTTTCATACCTTATGCATGCAGGCCTAGGGCCATCCACCGACTTGGTATAGTCGGCTTGACTTTATAAGTGATTTTTCTCTCTAGAACCAATCTGTGGACATTTTTGTTAAATTTCAAGAGATTATAGATGCCCCTCATAAGTATTTCAGGATAATCAATGATTATTTAATCATAAGGATTTTTCAAAAAAAATACTCTGGGTTCTTTTTAAAAATTTCAAGCCACAAAAAACTCAAGTCAAGCAAGTGAAGTCAAGCCGCTGAAAAATTTTTCGTCACATGTCACTGGCTCGCCGAGCTCTGTTGATCAGTTAGAACATTCAACATTTCATTTAAAAAATTGCACCACTTGATCATTACAGAATCTATAGACAATGCGTTAGACATTGCATATCAGCTACCATATCTGCTTCCGATCTCCAGGATATTGTCTGAATAAGTCAAACAAACATGGAATAAATAGAAAAAAATATGAACTAGAAGTCCTCCGGTTGCACATAGTCGTCAGTTATATTTATTGAGTTAGTTGCTACCAAATAATGAAACTGAATAAGTGTCATTTGTGTGCCACTAAATATTGTTAAACAAAAACCTTTTTATTGGCTTTCCTTTGAATAATTTTTTGATAATTTTTGTAGTTCTCAGTTGCGTCTTAGATCTTCATACGCTTGCTTTGGTCAACCTTTTAATTCTAAATAAGAAATTAAAGTGACTCAATTCGAGTCTGAATTACTTGAGTAAAATAACTCTGAAATAAATTCAATTTTAGTCGCTGAGCTCTCAGCCGGGACTCTTAAGGCTCGGACTCGTCAGCCTGGACTTGAACGTGATTTAACTGAAATCGACTATTGTCCAAGATGCTCTCAATTTTTATTCGTGCGATGAGCGTCAATGAATCAAAAAGGTAAACTTAATTTTTTTTATTAAACTAATATCAATTTTCGGATCCCACTAAAACTATACTATTATTTGGGGGTTTGTTTCATGCAGTTTACACTTATTTTAGAGATTTTAAATTTCGAGTAGCTTCGAATTTCTAAAACCGGCACATTAAAAGTTGTGTGGATGAAATTAGCTGATACTTATATTTTTCAATAAATTTTTTCTACTCATATTGCAGTTTTTATTGTAGATAGTTTATATTTGCACGGTTCGCTAATCAGCCTTTATTGTGTAATATTTTCTAAAGTTTTTTTGAAAAAAGGATATTTTGTTCTTTGGAATGGTTTTTGAACTCTCCCGGAATGCGTGTTTTCTGAAAACATATGAATAAAATTTTGATATTTTCTTTAATTTTCAACATTTTAACAAAATAAAAAACATTTCAGAATAAGATATTTTATAAATGCTTTCATTCGGACAAATCATATGCTACAAATCCGGTTTTGTATTCAAACCAATTTGTGAAAAAATTATTAAGCTAAAAGTATGGGTCGAGATTTTTCATACTAAGCTGTAATTAGGATTATACAGCCTGCGTTTTCTCGTTACGGGCGTTTTTTTTTATTCCGATTGGATTGAACCAATCAGATACAGTTTATTCCGGAATATGAACAATCACCATCGAGTATTTTTCGCGGAAATAAAAAAACGCTCGGTAAACAAGAAAGCTCAGGCTGTATTTCCAAAATATTTTTCCGGTTTGAAAAGCGGGAACATTCCAAACGCTTCTCAACAATTTGCATCGAAACACCTCCGGCCTTAAAACACAATTTAATTAAACCAATCAATTTCAAAGCTTAATTTTAGGAGGCAGATAAAATTCAAATGGCTTTTGATCCGAAGAAAACGGCTCTGCTAATGAGTATCCAACAAAGGCCAAGAACTCAACGCCATGTCTGTCATGCCAGAATAGAACAAAATCACTGTATTGATCACGAAAACACTGGCACCTTGTGACCAAAAATAAAAATAAGTATTAATTTTCTGATTTCTCAGTTGTTCTCTTTTACGTAACACACACTTCCTAAAACGAAGGTATTCAGGGGCACGTTTTAAATGCTCGTAGGTAATGCAGATAATCTTCAGGCATAAATTTTACGTGAGAATTTTTGACCAGGCAAAGCTTGGCTATCACAATCCCTTCATAAAGATATTTATTTGAGCAAAAACACATTTTTGGGAAATCACCATAATTATGTAATTTGAAGATCAAAGTATCAAAAACGCCTGAAATGTATCTGTTAAGTGTTCACTTTATCCATAACTTTTTGTATTAACCTTGTGTTACACAGCCAACAATTGAATACTGCCAACCAAAATAGGAATATCAAATTTAAGTTTGCTAAGACAAAAGTACAGTGAAAAGTCCTTACGTGAAAAGAAATCCGTTTCAAAAAAATTGTTTAGCTTTGATTTTTCATTTTGACTAATTGTCCGAAAAGTATAATAACAGTTTCCAAGAAAAAAATATACTGAAACAAAAATACATGTGCGAGATTAGATGTTTTGGTTCATTTTTTAAATCCCTGATATTTGCGCTTTGGTCGAGACCTACTACGAAACGTCGCCTAAATGTTTTTCCCGCACCACGCTTTTGAAACCCGCGCCTATATTGGGCCTGGCCCTATTAAGCGATAGGTGTGGAGGCTGATAATTTTGCCAGAGCCTGTAAACAAGCCACGTAGAGCGAGGGTAATTGCCAATCAATATTAAGCTGTCAAATCCAAATTTTAATCTACAAAATAATTATGGTTTGTACAGTCCTGACCCTTAAAAGTAGTCTCTTAAAAGTGCGCTAAATCTTTGACCCTTAAAGCGACAGATTTTTCGAGAAAATTTTTTTTTATGAAATAAACTGTGGAGTTTAACTAAAATTGGCTCCATGAAAGAATAAATAATTAATGTTTATGCAATTCGGTTTATAGACTTTTCAACAAAGTACCCGTACGTCCCAAGAACATATCCTTAACGACCAAAAATGCCTCTCAGAAGTCAATAGGATGTTCATTAACCGTTACGGTGGGCTTTTGGAACGACTTATCTCACTTTATTTCTCAGATAGGTCAAAATAACGCAGGAACGTTTGAGTACGTGGTGTATTTATCATCTTATATTTTGCAATTCTTAACCGCAGCTATAAATTATTTATTCAGTTCAGCTTGAAATATTTGAAACTTAAAAAAATATTTTCTTCGAATTTCCCTGAGATTGAGCTTGAAGCAATCACTGATAATAAATTCACATTCTGTCGGATCTTAAGGGGGAGGAGGAGAGGGAGGAAGAGAGAGAGGAGGAAGAAGAAGAGGAGGCCCAGGGGAAGAGAAGAGGACTTTTGAGTCAAAAGTAGAAAATCGTCTTCTGATGCCCAAAACTTGAAAAAAATTCCAAGAAAATTTGTTTTTTTTACTAGAAAAATGGACCGACCCTTAAAGCGCCTTTAATTCCACTAAGAACTCTTTAAAAGCGACAGAATTTTTAAAATATGAAAATGCGCTTTAAGATCAGGGAACTGGTATCTTGGTTTTCAAATTGAAAGTGTTTGTTATGGCCAGTAAAATCTAACCAAAATTTCTAAATTTTTCAAACATCAGTTTAATTGCAGAAAGCTCTTACAGTAAATTGATTTTAAATCTTAGGTAAAAGTGACTCAAATATCTTCCAGGTTGAAATCAATTCCGCATTTCCTTCGATTAACTTTGAATCCTCCAGTAGTTGTTTGAAAGCTGGTGGACTCACTTGCCCCAATCTTCTCGATTGGTGGTCCAGTTGCTACCAATGTATGTTTCCATTACTCGAGATTATGTTCTAAACACTTATTTTCGAGTTAAAAATATAACGAAAAGAATTTTAATTTGAACAAATTATATATCTCTTTTAATTGCCCTCTGGCCTTTATTGGGCCCTCAAAAAGCGGAGAAGGAAAAAAACGGACGTGTGAAAAACGAGTTAATCGCGATTCAGTCCGTAGAAAGCCTTCAAACTGGAGCACAATTATCTAATGAATTATAAAATTAAAAATTGGGTTTGGAATCGGGGCCAATGTTTTCTTAGTGTTTCTGAGATTACTGGGTAATTTTTTATTATCATTTTTTTTTAATATAGTTTTGTTTAACAGAATAGAAACCCATGGTCTGAATTTGGGACAATTTTTATATAATCAAACTAAAACATTTGTGCTCAGTTTGGAGGCTATCTAAGAACCTATCGCTAAGACGTTTTTGAAAGCCGGGCGTTGTTTTCTCGCCCGCTTTTTTAGGGGCCAAAATAAATATACTACAATGTAAATGAAATATAAAATAATTGTTTAAAAATATATTTATCTAACGTTTCGATTTATTATCTTATCAAAGATGTAATTTTTTTAATATAAGTACTATTAATCAAGTATAATATTTGAAATAAATTATATTCTCATATTTGTAGCGACGTTTTTTCGAATTTTATTATATCTAATTCATCTATCCAACGGTTTTTAACCGAATAAAGTAATAAATACACTAACTCCCATTTGTGGAAAAGAGACTTTCCGCGAAATAAAATGGTTTCCGCAAATCGTCATGAGTTTTTCAATAAAGGATGAAATCATCTGGAGGATGGATTTCATTACAGGGTAATTTGCTTAAAATTTCAAAAGTTGGTTTTCAGCCCAAATCTTTTTTGAATATTTCGGATTTTTTTAAATTTATGTTTTTTCAAATACATGTACAGGGCACAATTTGTGCCGCAGCAATTAATACGCAGGGGAACACTCAAAATTTTTTGGAATATTTTTGAGCAAATTCAGCATCAAAACAGAGTTTCTATTTCTCAAACTTGTCTTAAGAAAATGATTTCGACAAATGGTATGGGGTTTTCATCAAAGGTTAATGGGTTGCCTTTACAAGGGGTTTCCACAAATAGTAAGTTAGTGAGCAGTTTGAATTCAATATTTAATAAGACACATCATTTTATAAACACATCTAGAAAATAGTTTATTTTGGCTTAAACTTATTTTTGAAAAAACTGCATTACCTTTTTGGTAAATAATAAATGTTAAGTGTTAACGTTTTAATTATTATCAACGTTTCAATTATATAAAAATGATATATAATTATATGTTTACGTTTAAAATTTGAAACACAAACAATAGAAATTTATAGTCACTTTGAGAATTTAGATTATTTAATAATTTTGTGATTTAAAAACAATCCTCGATATTTTTTTTTGGGGCGAC
>SCLH01001378.1:0-31841 GCA_004367855.1 Oikopleura vanhoeffeni
TAAAAAGATATACCTACAGATATATTAATCATATCAAAAGGATGAGAGAGAAAACTGTTTAAAATTTTTTATGCTGAAATTTTTTTTTCGTTCAAAATATAATGTTGTTGCTGTTGTCGTTTTAGGAATGACTCATCATGAACGATCAGAGCGACTATATAAAGAATGTGTTCACTTTAATAATCAGTTGATATAATATCGAATTTCGATACACATTTGGAACAGAATACATTTAGCATATTATTTTATCTGAGTTTTTATATGGAAGCCTAGGACGGCAACAATGTTTATTTTTTTATTTCTAAAATTATTATGTTGAAAAATCTTTTTTCTTTAAACATCCTGTGGCTTCACACTGCATAATCTTAGTTTTTTATATAATTTAGATTTAATAGTTCATTTTCATCCTTTGAACAATTTACTGCATCAATAAGGTTGATGATATTCTGAACCAAGATAGATAATCAGGAATTTAATGACTAAGCCACGCAGAGTCATCTAGTCAAGACACATCAGCTGAGTTATCTTTGCTACCAGCATAAACTTACTTACCATTTGTGGAAACCCACAGTGGGTTACCCACTTTCGCGAAAACATTAGACGATTTGAAATAAGGAATTTCAAAACTCAAAAGATTGGTTGATGTTTTTAAGCTTTCTTGTAGAGAATTTTTTTCTGGTCATTTTAAGACGTAGGATTTGTTTTGTTCTTGCGAAATTTTAAAAAAGATATTAGTATCCGGTCATTTTTTGAAGATTTACCGGTAGTCCCAACCGGCTCTGGGAGAAGCGTATGCAAAGCTAGAGAGCTGATTTTTTGGCCAGTGAAAATTAAGCGTTTTAGGTTTACCGTTTTTTTGCTTGAGGGTCGGCGACCAATATTTGACCTAAAATAACCGTCAAAGTTCAAGTTTAAGGGAGTTGTGGGTGTAGAATGTTGGAATTGCTGGGGAAAATAGCCCTCTCCTCCAGCTGGACTGGAAGGGTCGATAACGGGCAGCTAAGAATAAATGAGAAAAAAAAATACTGGAGACTATAACCTTCTCTATCAACTGCAAGTAAAATTTTTAAATTCTGGTGAAGGGTGGCTCACCAGTGCCGTTACTGGAAACCGGTAAAAATATGTTCTCAATTCACAAAAATTGTTAATTCTCGGTCAATTTTGCTTTTAATTTGAATGAACAAAGATGTTTCGTAGAAGTACGACGTCTTCAAATAATGACAGGGAGGTCCGGTTTAAAAAAATCTCCTTTGATTTTTAAACGGTAAAAATAAAATTCAGAAATTCTCTTTAAAATCTGAATAATCTCGGTCCAATTTTGTTCAAAAATTGAATTAAAACAGCAATTACGAAGAATTCGTATGAATGTTGCCATACATTACCCCAAAAAATAGTTGAAAAAAATGTCTCTTTTGTTTTTAAGTAAAATAGTTCAGGCTGAAATTATTTCCGAGTAGATATGTTGTTGTTTTGATTTAATGGTTCTCTTGCGTTGTCGCCTACGCGACGAAAAAAAATATGATTGGTTGATTCGAACCAATATTTTGTTCCCAGCTCAATTCAAGAAAAATAGAGAAATTTTCTTGCAGCACTTGTTTCATTTACACCACACAACCCTTAAGGACTTAAGATTGACCTGAGTGTTGACCAGTTTTGCACTTTAGCGACTTACGGTATATAATTGCCCAAAGTTTTTAATACGCTCATCGGAAAGTCGACCCTTTCGGTTCTTTTGAGCGTACTTGCAAGTCTATCCGATGATTTTTGAAATTGACCTTGAACTTGACGGTTATTTGAGGTCATATTGGTCGCCTACCCTCAAGCAAACAAACTGGTAACCGAAAACGCTTAATTTTCACGGCCAAAAAAATCAGCCTTCTAGCTCTGTACGGCTTTCCAGACCCGGGTTGGGGACTACCTGTAAAATCTCGAACATTGACCCGAAAAATCCATTTTTTTGAAAATTTTTGAAGAACTAAAAAAATTCTACTTCTTCAAATGACCAGCAAAAAAATTCTCTACAAGATAGTTAAAAAACATCCAAACTCATTTCTGAGTTTTGAAATTCTTTATTTCAAATCGTCTTGGTTTCCACAAATGGTTATTGGTTTTCATTAAAAGATGATGGGTCCATTACGGGGGATTTCCACAAAAGGTAAGTCAGTGTACCCGAGTGAATGTTTAAAATGTTATCTGACTCCATATGTTTAGATTCAGACGTTATTAAACTCAAACGGTGGCTAGATTTTGCAAGTCGAAAACATAACGGACACCACCATAACGTGAAACACCATAACGTCAGTCCGATCAGTCGATTGTTACAGCAATGGTACTTCTGGTAATCATTTTATAAACTGTTTATTCAAACCTAAATCTTTGTGATTTTATAATATATTTAACTTTGTATTTGTCTTCGAAAAGAGTTTTCAACAAATCATTACTTTTGAATATAATTCTTTATTGACTTATTTAACCGTCCGAGACATATAGCCTTTTAAAAGGCTCAAGCCACTTTAAAGCAGCCAAAAATGATGGAAAAAAGGATCGCGGAAACTTCTTCTTCTAGTTCATTTTTTAATTCAACAATGTGAATCTAAAAATATTTCCTAAAATTTTTATGGATACAAGGTTCAAATTTTATGACAAATTGATTGAAAGGCGACTTTTCGCTTAAGTTTTACGTCCGAAGACGTCTTTTTGATCCAAATTCGAATTAAATTTTAAATCACAGTTATTAGGAAGTGTTTTGAGTACAATTTGCAGAAAAATTAGCCTTCTGAACATATCTGGAGCAAAAATATTTTTTTGGGAGTGAATTTCAAAATATCTTATTTTGATATAAGTAAAGATAAAATGATGTTTTGAAAAAATATAATTTGTGAAAATCATGCCAGAGTGGTACTCTTATACAATTTGCTTTAATATTTGTTATAATATTCGAATAATTTTTTAAATCGAGAAAACTAACAATTGTTTTCCTAAAGACGTGATTTTTTCATGAATATTTTGACTCGATTAGAAATATTTTTTTGATTCCCAACAGATATAGTCGATCAGACCAAAGTAATGAGTAAAACAGAGCACTGTCCAGTTATTCAGATAAACATGCATTTCCTGGGGCTACCATGAGGTAGTATCACGTGGTTTAAATAACCTTTCTTTTCAAACGGTTTTCTCTAGAATAAATCATAAAATTTCTAGAATATAAATTTTTTTTCGAAAATTTAACTCTTCAACTTCATCATTAAGAAAAAATTGAAGGTTTATCTTATAAGAGTTTTCTGTAAACAACGCTCAAAAGGCTTTTATGCCTCGGCGGAAATTTTTTTTATATGCTTCGGAGAATAAACAGTTTAAGTGGTACCCATCATGAATCGAAGATCAAAGAAAAAATGTTCAGAGTAGGCTTTTTCAGACAAAATATCAGTCTATTTCAAAGCTCGTTCCTAATTGGTTGAGCAATCAGTGATCTTCAATTATATTTTAAGATGTGAGATTTTTGTTCAAATATTGAACTATTTGGACCTACAATGTGTAGTATTCCAGATATTTTGCCTCAAGAAGCCGTTTCGGGATTTTTGAGGCCAAATATCTGGAATAATTAACTTTGTAGGACCCAATAGTTTAATAATATGTAATATTTGAAAAAAATTCTCACATCATAAAATATAATTGAAAATCACCTATTGCCTAACCAATCAGAAACGAGCTTCAAAATACAGGAATATATGGTCTTGAAGAGTGAGTTTTTAAAATAAAAACATTAAATAAAAACCATAAATTATTTATAATAAATAAAAGGAGTTTTAAGCTCCATTATAAGTTTAGAAGAAGGAGGAACGGGATTTGGAACGAAGACTGGCTGGATTTCGGTAAATTCGGATTCATACTGTCTCTCCATATTTTCAAATAATAATCTTTATTTAGCGAAAATATTTACAGTATAATAAAACCAGAAAATCGGTAAAATTTTAAATACAAATTTAAAAATCAATTTTTTGTCGACATTCTACACCCCGAATCTCTAACAAAATTCAAATTTGAAAAACAAATTTGTCGACATTTTACACACTGATTTTTTATAAACGTCGACATTCAGCAAAATAACAATTTTTGGAAAACGTCGACATTCTACAAAGTTGACATTCTACAAAGTTGACATTCTACAAAGTCGACATTCTACTGTACACCCAAACCTACGCAATCCACGCAAAAACCTACGCTATTTTTGGCGTAAAAACTTTCACCTATACACCGCACTCTGCTGTAGTTACTTTTTTCGCCCGCACAAAAAGAGATCCCTTTCTTTCTTGGATTCGTCTGATGATTGTTGTACTTTAACCAGGGTTTAAAAGAGATGGTTTTTGCATAGGTTTTCCCTCCCGTTTTTGAGTAGGGTTAAGAAAAAAATCGGGACGAGGATAGAAATCTGGTCGGGGTTGATCCCTATTAAAACCCGGACTCTAACGATATTATATAGTGAAATTATAAAGGGGTTAATAGTTTTATTTTATACTGTTTTGCAATGTTTATAAGCAAATAAAACTTTGAGACATGCTCTATATCAGGGATGTAAAAGGGACCACGACGGAATTTTCTATCTCCATTTCTCTCTTTCTTTCGCTCAAAGTTTCGCAAAATCGGATGAAAAACCCAGACAAAATTGTGTTCGATTAAGTGTTCAATAATTAATATATATAACCAAACTACAAAGCTTGAACAAGACAGATAACTTGTTTAACGGGAAAAACTCCAATAATGGTTACACTATGGTTAAACCAAACTCGGAAACTCTAATCTGAATTTTTATAATCACTTTTATGTCAAAAGTAAATACTGAGTAAGACCACTTCTAAATGTGACAAAATTTTTTTAAAAGTGAAGCAAACAAACCATTAAAACTAAACATACTTTCTTAATAGCTGAATAAAATTTTTACTAACTCCTGCATTTGGATTAATTTACAATCTTAGGGCTGAAAACTTCTTAAGTCCCACCTGCGTCGTTGACTTTTATTATACAGACCAAAAAACTGTATCGGGAATCCCATATCCCATGGGGGCTCAATTGGGGTTGAAAAACACGCCAGAGAGAGTATCATGTTTAGGGGTGCCGCGGATTGAAGCATTTTCCGTGTTAGATCCAATTGTTGGGAAAATCTGAGGAGTGGGTAGATTTTTTTCAAAAATAATTTTTTTGGGAAATTTTTCGAAAATTTTTTTGGTCTTCCTCCTGATTGGCTGAGAATCAAAAATTGTAATGAAGTCATTTGTGAAAAAGGGGACGCGTAGGCGCAATAAATTTCGATCAAGGTTCAATAATCTGGATATCACGTAAATTTAGTCTTAAAAAACCTGCGTTCTACGGCCCTCTGAAAACATGAGAATACGCCAAAAAATGCCTTTTTTGTTTAAATTGGTCCATTTATAGCGGTCCCTTGACAAAAATCCTCTTTGATGGTGTTGTGTATTTGACACCAATCACATGATCTGCACAAAAAAATTTTTTTTTAATCGGCATGGGTAGACTTGTTTCGCGATCGAAAAATTGTGGGAAATTTTGATTTTGCAAATTAGTGGTTCAAGGTTGGTCTAATTGGTCGAAGAATCGTCTTTTGAATACCTTGAGTCTGCTTGAAAATCAAATTAGTTCGAAAAATATCTATCGAATTGAAATTTTTGGTTATTTTATGACCAAGGACTATGATTGGTCAATAATCAGAAAATTTTCAAAGACGTTCAAAACACTTTTTTTATGATACTGCTACGAACCATTTGCGTTGATTCCAAGAAAAAATATATATCTCGAGTCTAGAAAAGTTAAAAAAAAAATATCGTGGACCAAAAACTGTAAAAATCGTAGTTTTTGCATAAGAAATAGCCTCATTGCTTGGCAAGTTCTGAGAATTAATTGAAATGACAAAAAGTATCTTTGACGTCCAACAAGGACCGTTGTATAGTGTTAAATTATTGAAAATGTAATATGACCCTTTAAATACATCAGAAGGTCGTATTTGATGATTGTAAGATTTTCGTTAATTTCTTAAGTTTGAATGAAAAAAATAAATAGATGACATTGCACAAAAACAATGAAATGTCAAGCGTGAATATTCAACTACCTTAAAAGTAGTCAGTTTTTTTACAATTTTTGCTGATTTTGACTGAATGACGTGAGCAATGAATTAATAGCTTGCGAATTAGTTTCAGATTTTGCTGGAGATGTCTTTTTATCAATAACAGTCGAAAATCGGTTGTTAAGATTACAACTTTTGTTTATTTCTTTGTCAATAAAAGGCGGCGGATTCGTTGTTTTTTATTTTTTTTTCAGTGCAGGCAAATTCTTGGCGGGTTCGTTTTTAGGTTGAAACGAATTTTGGGCATTTCTTCGATAATCAATGTTTGGTAGTAAATTGATATAATGTTTTTTTGCATTTTTGATCAGGGTATTTCTTAAAATATTTAATCTAAAATTTTTCAATATAGATGACCATGTAATTAAATTTAATAATCCTAAAGCAAAGGTCATAAAAACCACGGGGAATTTTTTTTCAGTTGACTAGCAATCAGGCAAGTGGGTATATCTCTGAGGAAGTCCGTTTCCCATCAAACATGTAAATTTGCCAACAGTAAATGATAAACATATTCGGTGAACAGAAAACGTGCTGAACTGAAACTCACCATCTGGATAATATTTTGGGGTTGTTAAATGAGTTTTGTTGTGACAATAAGTACGCCTGAAGATTTTAAATGGAAAAATTTAAAAGTCAAAAATGTCACGTTAAGAGAGTGGTGTGGTGAATTTTTTGATTTTTCGAACTCCGGCGCTAATTGGCTGTAAATTCACGAGAGAAGAGTGGCGCGAAAAGGCATTTTGATAATTAAAAGTGATTGTCAGAAAAATATAATGCCACCAAAGGATTCTTGAGTTTGATTTTTGTGTTTTTAATCAAGCCAAAATTTGGAAATATAATTTTCTGAAAATCATGAACCAAGAACTCTTTTGGTGGTATTTCTTGGTTCTATCAGTTGTCAATTTTATGTTAAAAAAATATGAATTTGGGCACTTTGTCGATTTTGACGGCCAATCAGGCCGAAATTTTAAAAAAAATATTTTCCGCTTTAACACCATGAGAGTTCTTATATCGTGATTACGGGGCCTCTGTCGTTTTTACAAGATTTTAGGCCAATATTCTAAAATAACTTGGCTTTGAAAACAACTTATCCGATTACACATCTTTAGACGCCGCTCAAACTAAAGCACAAAAATA
Source organism: Oikopleura vanhoeffeni (assembly GCA_004367855.1). NCBI lineage: Eukaryota > Metazoa > Chordata > Appendicularia > Copelata > Oikopleuridae > Oikopleura > Oikopleura vanhoeffeni. The sequence continues at coordinate 7,268 of SCLH01001378.1, forward strand.
AAAATTAAAAAAATTCCGTACCTATCGGACTATTTTTTTTTGCTTACTTAAATTATTTAATTTTAGTTTAACATAAAAATGAGAAAGATGGGTTGGCTCTCGGACAATTTTATTGTTATTTTGAAGTATATTTTTGCCTCAGTTTGAGCTATCGTCCAAGTGTATCGAATGATTTGTTTTCGAAAGCCAAAATAAGTAAAGAAGTTAGCTAAAAAATCTAGTAGAAAACGACCAGGGACCCCATAATAGATATTTTCAAAAAATGCCAACATTGTCAGACTTATAAGTGGCTTATTTCAAATCGTTTCCTGTGCTGTCGAGTTGTTTTTCTGTTTTATTGATTGCGGAAAGATTTTTACTCTTCTTGCAATGATCTGTATCGTAAATCAAATGTTAGCAAATAAGTGCTGATAACAAATAATTGACGGGTGCTCCTGGCACATACAGGGTGTGTAAGGTTCTTCCCTTCTTTTTTCAAATTGGATACAGTGATTTCGCTGTTTTTGAATTGGGTTGAATCTGCAGGAACAAACCAATCAAGAACAGCGAAAGTCACGTGGTGATCCAATGTTGGATTAAAAAGAAAAGGAAAAACCTGTACACCTTCTATCTAATTTTTCAGCCAAATTTTAATATTATTTTTTTTGAAATGACCATGCGATAAAGTTTTTTAAGAAATTATTTCAAGCAATTAAAACTCTGTAATACAAAAGTAACAAAGGAGTGCTAAATGAATATTATTGTCAAATCAGATAACAGAAATCGTGTTAAATTTACTAGTTTTGAGACAAAGTGTTTAATTATAAAATGAACTTTAAAATGACGCGGATTGACCAAAAAATTTTGGAATTGAATAAAAGCGAAAGTGCGTTTTCACGACATTTTTGAACAGTAATAAGAATGGCCTGAACTAGAACCAGCGCAACGCTTCGAGTCGAGAGTCAAGTGGTGTGAGTGAAGATTTGCGCTTAAATCCCCGAATAACAGAAAAGGCCCATTGAAGGTAAAGAGACCCCGGAAAATGCTTAACATGAGTTTTCGGATCTGATAAGCCAAGACGAGAATCGTCTGGTTAATTGTATCGCCATGTGCGAAGTGGTGCAAATCGGTAAGCATCATGATTAGTTTGACAGAAAATGATGATCCTTCTGAATGAGTTGCAATTCTCTGTCTTCTGAAATTTTAGAATAATGGAAATTAAAGGCTAAAAACGTTTCCACTTACAATATTTCCAGATTCCAAATGCTTGAGTCGATTTTTAGAGCCCCACTTTCTACACAACTTCTTGTGACCTTGCCTTTTGAATATATGAAACTTGACGATCAATCCGTTCTTAATCAACTGAATTCTGCATCACATCAGGAATGCCATGAGACCATCATCTACGAATTTTTTTGGCATTCAGCGCAGCCAATCTTGTCGTGTTCAATGCTGCAGTTGGGGAGTTTTAGGGAATCCATCAAGAATGGCAAAATAAGATTCGATACATCTAAGTTATATAGCATAAGATCTTCGGCCATAAAGTAAACTCAAATTGAATGGAAAGACGTTGCCGAGAATTATTAGCCTCGATTCTGCGATCACAATTGGCTTTGGAACAAAACAATTTTGATGAAATCTGTATTTAAATTTTCTTCACGTTTGATAATGGATAAACAAAACCGTTAGAAAATTGTTCTTGTATTGAAAACTGTAATATTTAATGGAATAAAATGTAGCTTGATTGGTGGCCCGATCTTGTTAAGACTGTCCATGGTTGCCTCTTATTTTTCTTCAAAGTCGTGAATCAGAATTTCAATTTTCTAGTAATAATGCAAGCATTTCTTTACATTGCTTGACAATAACATTAAGCAAAATCTTCCCCGAATTTTCTGTTTCAAGTACATAGTAACGATTGGAAAAGTTGGTAGGCTTGCAGCCCTCCGGTTATTCAAAAACGATCTCATAATTGTGATTGAGGAGACTATTAAAATTAAGCAGCAGAAACTTGTTCTCAATCGAATTTGTAATGCAACGGTGATATCTGGTTCAGTTACGATCTAAATCACATACATGTTCGGAATTCTTTAATAAATCAATAATCGAAAAGTGAATTGTAAGAAATTTTTGCCAGACGATTTACCTAATATGTAGATTTTCATCCTTCTGGGAGCTGGAATGCTTTGCCAGAATCTGTCCATAAGGGGCATAATAAGCGCATACCACATAAGGGACAAAGCGATCATTCTTCTTTTTTATAAAATTATATTTTCATGCACATAAAATTATATTTTCTGGACAATTGCCGGCGATGCAAATCCTTTTATGTCGGTCCAGAAAAAAGATAATGACGCGAAGCATTGCGCGATTTTTGAGAAAATGTGATCCGGTACTCTCGTGTTATCAGAGATAACGAATCTGCAAATGTCATTCCAAACAATTAAACTTTTCCATTCTTAGAATAAGTTCAAATCAATTTAATCAATTAGTGAACTAGTAAATAAATAATGTAGTTAGCTTAAAATGCGAGCTGAATTCAATATATTGAGCAGATTTACTTGTTTTGATATATTATACTGGAAAAATTGAAAACCTAGGCTTTGTCCCTTATCTTGTTCGACGTGGCTTGGTAACTGAGACATGTTTTCGGTAACTTTCCGCAGAAGAAACCAGGTGCAAATACTAAAGGGCTTCAAAACACTTTTTTTCCAAATTCATAATTAAATGCATCCTTAATATCACCTTAATACATTTCCTAAGACTTAAATAACAAGAATGCTTAAATTCGAAAAAATTGTACATGTAACCACAATCGAGTTCGATAATACCTAGATATGTTGGTTTGTCTTCATTTTAATACATTACTCCAGTTCTTTTTTGAGAATTGGGCCTTGATTACACTTATACGTAGGGATATTCTGCTGAATATGAATATGATTTTTAATTCCTTTAAGGCTCATTGCCTTCTTAACAAAGAAAATGTCCATATTTTAAGAAGGTACATATATCAAATCCCGAACTATCAGCATCAATAGTTCACTTTCATGAGCTGACAAATGAGCCATTTTTCTGGGTCTTCAAGGTTCATCAATCCAAAATCTTCTTGCTTTTTATACAATTTCAAGAATCATTTCAAATAGTGAGGCTAGTTATTGTTTATTTGAGTTAATAGATAAAGTGAATCGAAGTATATAAAAGCCCAGTTTTATGTCAATTCCTGACTTTCAAAGCAGCTAAAAGTCTAACAAATAAGTTCTCTTACGAGGAGTCCAAGAAATTAAGAATGTACCCTTTTGCTTGGCAGTTTGCTGTATGCGTCATCGAATTCTCTTCCCCGCAAATAAAATTTAGCTCCGATCTTCATTGAAGAAAGCCAATGTATATACGCATAACCGCTATTTTGTACTGGAGTCCATGGCAATCAAAGTTTCAAGAGAATTTGTCAAAGAATTCTTTGGCAGGAAAATACTTAAAAAAAAAATTAATACTTTTCTCGTTGCTTTTTGGACAGCGGCTCTTCTGGCAGGGGCACTTAAAATCATTTTAAATCCAATCTTGAAATTAAACTCTTATTATAAGATGTCTAAATAATTCTAGAAAACATTTTCAAATAACTTTATAAATGAATAGTTTGAAAACGCCTTGATTAAATTACTCTGATGGCTTAAATGGCTGAAAGTAAAGCTTGCAAAGCCTGCTCATTGATCCCGAACGAAGTCCTTTTATTTGTGGGACAGTTTAATTATTTGATTCATACTGAATAAAGCAAATTACAGCTGCTAACCTTTTGAAATTAGTTTCCCGAAAGCGCCTTTTAAATTCTCAGCGAGCCCTGAAAAGGACAGATTGAAAAAAAGGAACAGGCGCTTTACTGGGTTATGGACTGTAGACTAATTTCTTTTGAAAGAACATCACTTGTAAACGATCTTCAAAAATGATCCGGCAGTGCTTGAAGAATTGATTCTGATTGGTCGATTGGATAATCTGATTTTGTAAAGTTAATCCCTATAACATAACCCAATCATTGGTGATGTCAATTTCGTTTTTCGGCCTCCCACTCTCCCCCCCTAAAGTCATTTATAGCCTGCCCGAAGTTTTGAAAACTCGACGTTTGTAAATGTCTCATGCATATCAGAAATTTCGCTAGCCACTAGCATCCAGGTATTTCAAGGCTCAACATTTATGCATTCTTTTGTCTTAAAAGTTGAACTGGATGATGAAGACGGAACTAATGCTGAATCATCCCAGCTTGCTTCTTCTCAAATCGCTGCTCAAGTTCTGTAATTTTTTGTTGCCTGTTTTTGAATCAAAATATCCTTATCAATGCACATTTCTTCACAAAAATACCGAATAGTTGCCGGTGAGTCCTTTCTTGGAGCACATCTTTCTGGGGTGGTAATGATTCAGTAACGTTAGATGTATCAAAACAAACCAGGTAGTTGTGACTTGTCGAGTTTTTCCTTAACATATTAGCAATTTTTATGACAACGTTAATATTTTCCGTTAAAGCTGTTTTGTTTTCATTTTGAGCTTTAATTTCAAATCCCATTTTGTTGATTGATATCGGGTAAATCATTCTGAACATTAAAAACTTGAAGGAATATAAAATTATTGAAATAGCAGTAGTCGTGATTTGGCAATATCCGAGTTCTCGAATACTTTTGGAACTTTTTTGATCGTAATTTCATCTTGCCGTTTAGACATAAACATAGACATCTTTTGTCAGTCCGTTAAATCTACAGCAAATGAATCAAGAAGATCTTCACTTGTGTTTTCCAAGATCTGATAAATAGAAAATGTGACTTTTTTCCGATTTCAACGTTACACTGTTGATCATGTGCTTGAGAAGTTGGAGATACGTTCGCGGTCTTTTCAGAGACGTGTTGACATATTGTTATGCCTTAAAAAATATTTAAAGTGATTTAATTCAAAATTATAGAAAACCACGGTTTCAAAAAACAAGTCCCATTGGACAATAAGGTTTGGAATCGAAGTTCCTCATATATAAAATATAAGTCTAATTCATATTTTGTAAAAACTAAATGGGGGGTCTTGAGGTTTTGGCCTGTCGCAGTTGAAGGAATTTCAAGGACATTGATAAGGTTTATGATGTTTTATTGAGATGAAGATGAGCTATAATTGTCAGGTGTACCAAAGGTCAAAAAACACGTAACAAAGATCAATAAGTCTCCTGTTCCAATAAAACGCACCACCCAGATCGCTGTGTCTACACGTCTTTGGCGTAAATCGAAAATCAAAGATCCTCTTGATTCAACATTAGTCCGTGATCAGTTTATGGAAACGACCTCTCGAATGTGGAAGATACACAATTCACCAGTCGCTTCAAGCTACTGTTGGCCACAAACAATATGTTCCCATACAGTTCACACGTATGAAAGGAATTTAAATTCATGATTGTCAAATTTTCATGAGAAAGGCGGTTTAACATATATTAGATCTTTTGTTGTATTAAAATTTATTTTGATATAAATAGAACCGTTAGTAGGAATTATATCGAAAATAATTTCGGTGAATCCTAATGGATACCTTCATTTTGCACGATCAGCCCGAAGTAGCAAAAATGGATAAACTGAAGAAGATAAAGATGTTTGGATTTTTGAAAGAAGACTTAAATTGAACCAGATTAAGCTGAGAAATTTTCGGCCTATTCATGAAGATGCCTGAAATAATATGACGATTAAGCGAATCCACTTTCTCTTGAACAAATATATTATAGAATGTTATCAAAATTTATTCTTTGAGTTATATAAAATCTAAATAACTGTTCTGTTACCTGATGATGTTTTTGGTAAGCTCTTAATAAAAATAAAATTATCTTGGAGGTTGCTCCACGGTAAGTTAAAAGTTTAAAAGCAGGTAAGAAATAAGTGTTTAGTTTTTGGTTTTGATTTGATGGAATTTCTGCTGAGAATAATGCTTGATATCGCCATCACTCGCCTTCAGCCCTATGACGACATGTCTATGATTAAAGTTGCTCTTGAGACTCCAAATAGTAACTTAATAAATAATTCACTTTTTGTGAATATCCCGGGCCACTTACTTAAAAAACACGCTTAGTTTACTATCAGGGCGGCGATATTCACATAAAGGTGGAATGGGGGAATGCGCAATAAAGACAGAAAATTATTTTTTGCATTGATAAAATCGTGCAGCCCTTCGGGCTCTGAGTACCTGTGAAGGTACTGCAAAATTCACGATCATCCGAAGAGACAATTAGTATTAATTATTTAATTATTAAAAGTTATTATTAATTATTATTGATTAGTATTATATTATTAATATTAGTAATTATTATCAATTATTAATATTATTAATTATAATTATTATTAATTATTATTAATAATTATAATTATATAATTATTATGTAATTATTATTAATTCTTTTAATTAATTATTAATTATTATTAATTATTATTAATTATTATTAAGTTATTATTAATTATTATTAATTATTATTTTTATTAATTATATTATTGATATTAATTTATTAGATATTATTTAATTAAGTATTAATTATTATAATTATTAATAATTATTAATTATAATTATTATAATTATTCATTAATACTTATTAATTATTTATGATATTATTAATTTTATTAATTATATTAATATTAGTAATATTATTAGATTGATGATTATTATTAATTATTCATAATTATATAATTATTTAATATTATAATTAATTATTAATAATTTATAATTATATAATTATCTATATTATTATAGATATGGTATTTAATTATTATTAATTATTATTAATTTATATTAATTATTATAATTAATATCCATATTAAGTAATTATTATTAATTATTATTAATTATTATTAAGTATTATTATATAATTAATTATTATTAATTATTATTAATTATTATTAATTATTATTATTTATATACTTATATTAATTTATTATTAATTATTATTAATTATTATTAATTATTAATTAATTATTATAATTATTAATTAATATTAATTAGTTATTATTAATTAATATTAATTATTATAATTATTATTTAAATTATATTAATTATTAAATTATTATTAATTATTAATTACATTATCATTAATTATTATTAATTATTATTAATTATGATTAATTATTATTAATTATTATTAATATTTATTAATTATTATTAATTATATTAATTATTATAATTAATTATTACATATATTATTATATTAATTATTATAATTATTATTAATTATTATTAAATTATTATTAATTATACTTAATATTCATTAATTATTATTAAATTATTATTAATTATGATAATATTATATTATATTAAGTTATTATTAAGTATATTAATATTATAATTATTATTTAATTATTATAATTATTTATTAATTATTATTATTATTATTAATATTCTTAAATTATTATTAATTATTATTTTAATTATATAATTATATAATTATATTAATTATTATTAATTATTAATTAATTTATTATAATTATTATAATAAATATTAATTATTATTAATTATTTATTAATTATTATTAATTATTATTAATTATTCTAATTAATATTAATTATTATTAATTAATTATAATTCTATTATTATTATATTTTATAATTTAAATATTATATTTAATATTATTAATAATTATTATGTATTCAAATTAATTCATGTTTTTAAATTAAAAGTTAAAAAATGAGCCCCAATCAGCCGAAGGGACGATAGAACGGACATTTAATGTTGTTTGATTGAAAATTATTAAAAATTGAGCCCCAAATCGGCGCGAAGGCCAATAAAGCAGTTTCTATTAATTTGCCGTAACAAGGAATCCTTAATACTAATAATATTAATTAATAATAATTAATAAAATAATTAATAATAATTAATAATAATTAAAATATTAATAATAAATTAAGAATAATTAATAATAATTAATAATAATTAATAATAATTAATAAATAATTAATATAATAATAACTAATTAATAATAATTAATAATAATTAATAATAATTAATAATAATTAAATAATACTAATAATAATAATAATAATTAATAATAATTAATAAAATTAATAAAATTAATAATAATTAATATATCAATAATAGTAATAATGAATTAAAAATTAATAATAATAATAATAATATATATTAATAAATTAATCATAATTAATTAAATTAATAGATAATTGTTAATAACTTAATGTTTCCCCCCTATGTGTGTTTTCAAAGGTACAATACAATTGAGTCATAACTCCAATTAACGCGTGGCAGAACGAGAGGCAGATCAGAACGGTGATGTGTCGTTGGATCGGGGGTCACGTTTGCTCGCCATGTACGGAAGCCATGCGTTGCCCACGAGCCAAATCGAAGATTTCGAAAATCTCACCGTTCTGATTCTGCTTACGTTCTCCCCGGTTTGATTTAAGTTATGAATCATGTTGTACGTTCGCCGTCAGCTTTTTGTAAGCCGTGTTTATTGATCATAGACCCTTAAGGTGTAGCAGCGAGTTTCAGCTGGCATCATTTAACTTACGAAAATAATGTAGTTGGGCTATTTCTGTGTGCTTATTGTCGTTAGCTGAACCAGAATATAATGTGTATTACTCTATTAAAATCTTTTCTTATCTATTTAAGAAAAGAGGAGTTCAAAAACTTTTATTTTTGAATTCGTAAAATTTCCAAAAAAAAATCAAAACATTAAAAAATTTCACGCAATTAACAAAAAATTTTTTTTGTTATTTTTCTGATATTCTGTGAATAAAAACGAATGAAATAGGCACTTTTTAAGTTTTTCATGCATGTTTATATATTCTTCTGACTGCTGTTTAAAAATCATAACATGTTCTTGGTCATTTTTGTCCGACTTTTTTTAGAATAATTATGAAAAATTTCCGCAATTCAAGTCCAAAATGTTTTATTAGATGCTTTTGAACATAATTCGGTCTAATCTACTGAATGAATTTACAACACTCTTGTGAACGGTTTGTGCCATTGGCAACGGGGGCAATTAATAAATTTTTTTACTCATTTTCAATAAAATTCAAATTAGATTTTCGGTATTATAGGCTATTTGCTTACATAAGTCAGGATATTTTTAATATTAAACCAATTGAAGGACAATTTTTTTTTGAAACAATTTCGCAGAATCGGGTCAAAGTCTGGAAATGAGTGATAATAAAAGTGTTTTTGATATTTTTACAGATCTTAAGGGGGGTTCTAAGCGCCCATATCTTTTGTACTGAAAATTATGTTTGACCCTGGATTTAGAATCGTACTCCTCGGGAGTTAAAATGAATCGTTAAATCAGGCACACAGTTTGGTTAAACGAATATACGAACAAAACTTAGTGCATGCACCGGAAAATAGTTGCATGTACCAATGAAAAAGAAACAACTTCCGTGGCCAAAATAGCAAAAACAGTCCTTTCGCAGCTTTGATAAACCTTTTTTAGTGTGGAAAATTAGAAAAAAAGTGACACAAGTTTTTTTCCGCCTTTGAATTCGCCGTAAATGTCAAATTTTGAAACATTTCGTAAATAGGGACGATAAAGAAATACAGGCTTTTTCAAGAAATTTTTTTGCTCTGGTTAACCGCATTGTACCGGTTGGTTCAACATGCTATCTTAAAAAAATGATTTCAAAAACGTGTCAGCGATTACGAATTAACTTATCAGAATGTTTATTCCTTACTCTATGCCTATCCGAGAGAACTAAGTAATTCAAAAATCATTTGGCCTAGAAACCTTAAAGTTTTTTTTTTCAACACATACAGGAATTAAACGAATTAAAAAATATAAACGTTTCGGAAGAACGACCACACTTATTATAAAGATAAAAAACTGAAATTTCACATATTTCTTTTCTCTTCTCATAAACTCACTCCGAAAACCAATGCTACGCTGCTACCCCTTAACGAGTGGCATAATGTCCGCGCCCAGATGGAACATTTTTCACGAGCATAATATGACAAACAAACATGTAAAAAATTTCTTTTCATATTTCTTATTCATTCACTTAAAAAATTTATCTCTCTTTAACATACTGAGTATTCTGTAAATATAAAGCACGAACTACGTTCATCGTTTCATCCCATTTCCAACTAAACAGAAGTTATTCATTTTTTTAAAGACGAAATGCGTATTAGACGATATTAATGAACTTCAGCCATTCTGGGTCTTTATGGGCAAAAAGTACTCTCCTGAACATTTAAAAATTCTGACGTATCAAAGTTTTCGTTTCATGAAAAAATGGGTCCAAAAGTTAGAGAAATCGCAACTTTTCATAATAATTTTATGAAAGCCGATAAAAAATGAGAAATATGAAGCATTTAGGAAAAAAGTTAAAGTTGTTATTCGTGGTTTTTACCCCCAGATTTGAAAAAAGTTCAAAGAAAAAAATTTACCGAAAAATGCGGAAAATTCGTTCATAATGGCTTTATTTTTTCACTGTTTACAATTTCCAAAAGATGAAAGACTTGGAGCTCAAATCATTCTTAAAATGAAATAAAAAATGTTTTAATGAGCCGGAAAATCATTATTCTGGTTGCAGCTGACGATAATAAGCACAAAACATAAACTAAAATAATTCACTTTCGTGAGTTATACTTCGTGATTGACTTCCGTCTCCGAATTTACTTGCACTCTAAATATTTAAAATCTCTAACTTACAGAGTGAATTTAATGCGTGAAGATAAATAAAAAATAAGAAGTAAAAATCGGATTCTAAAGAAATTTTTTATCAGAATGATTTTTGCAAAACAAAAAATTCGTTGCAAAATCTCACAAAGATTGCGCAAGGTAATCGCTGCGCTCCGAACTTCAATTTCCGTCAATCATTTATTTTAGTTTTTGCGCAGCAAATTCATATAATCATGAATCATAACAAGCAAAAGTCATATTTAAGAAAAAACGCCATTTTGGACACCTAGAGTTAAAATGGAAAAAGTCTATTGAACTTCTCTGTTCCTGAGGCGATTCCCACCTGCCAGGCATTTTAACATGATATGAGAGTTTAATTTCGAACCTGGCTCAACGTCGTCCACACTAAAAATTACACCTTTCGTGTGGCTATAAAATAGTTTTTTTGCACTTATTCAAGCGTGGAAATTATTCAAGGCTCATCACTGATATGATTTGGTTAAGGACTTTATCTAATTAATAACTAGAATATCTTCGGAACTTCAATTTTCTTGGTAAAACGGTGTTTTTAAACATTAATATTGGGGAATAAATGGTGCCCTACCCCATCCGATATAAAAAAATGATTTGCACTTTTTCCAGCGTGAAATTGTTCAAGGCTCAATCTGTGAATAGGGTGTTTTGTAAGGACTCTCTAATTTATGAGTTGAAGTCTTTCTTCAAAGTCAACAAATTGGGGTTTTGAACACCTAGTATTTTAAAATTGAGAAAAGTTCCATAGGGACTTTTTTGTCTTCCCCTGGGTCGATTACCCTACCTCAGGCATTTTTAAGACGATCTGAGACTTCTCATTTTTATTTGAGTGGAAAATATCAGATGGATCATAACATGTTTCTCAATTTGATAATTTGTTCATTTATTAACTTTCGCTGAAAAATAGTCAGTGAGAAATAACTGACGTTGAAAAGGCTGTCTGCGCAAAATGTCAATCTCGCGATGTAAGGAGTTGGTATTAGTTGATCAAAAAATATTATTTATAAAACATTTATTGATGAAAATGAACAAATTTGTAATTTCCTTGATATCGTAAAAAATTCAAATGCTGAAAAACTCCCTATATAATTCACAAAAAGTTTAAGCAGTTATTTTTGATGAATAAATTTTTTTGACCGATAAAACTTTTGATAATAAACATTATTTGTAAAATAAAACTTTTGTCAGAATACAACTTTTTAGCCAATAATATTTTTGATCAATATAACTTCCTATTAATTCCAAATGAAAAAAATTATTTTATTCAGAATTTTCAGAGATCAAAATTATTTTTGAGAAATTCGTTAAAATGCCGTTCTCTGATTGTCGAAATTCAACTTCATTCAATAATCGAAATTAAGCCTCCCATTTCGTTCGTCTCATTCACTGACTCTATGCTATTAGTTACTGTCTCGAACAAAATCAAAATACCATGTTTTTAAAAATGTCAAAATCTGCAAAATGTGGCCAAAAAAATATTATGGATTTTAGTTGTACAAAGTTCAGGTACACCACATACTCAAACGTCCGAACCTATGATTTGACAATTTTTTGTCAGGACGTTGAGAAAGGTCAGGACGTTCTGAGAAACCTCACGGACGTTGTTGTCAGGACTATTGAATATTTGATTAAACAATAGATNATTTTAGTTGTACAAAAGTTCAGGTACACCACATACTCAAACGTCCTGACACCTATGATTTGACAATTTTTGTCAGGACGTTTGAGAAAGTGTCAGGACGTTTGAGAAACCGTCAGGACGTTTGTTGTCAGGACGTTTGAGTATTGTGTACATACAATAGATAAATTAGACAACCCAATGAGCCCCCATGGATATGGGATTCCCGATACAGTTGGTCTGTAATTAAAATCAACGACCAGGGGGACTTAAAATTCACCAGAAAAAAAAAAAACAAAAAAAAAACTTAAGAGTTATCAGCCTAGATTGTAATTAATCCAAATGCAGGAGTATATAAAGATTTATCAGCTATTAAGAAAATGTTTATTTAATGGTTTGTTTGCTCACTTTAAAAATTTTTGTCACATTTAGAAGTGGTCTTACTTCAGTATTTACTTTTGACATAAAAAGTGATATAAAAATTCAGATTAAGTTTCCGAGTTTGGTTAACCAGTAGTAACCATTATTGGAGTTTTGCCCGTAAAAAAATTATCTGTCTGTTCAAGCTTTGTAGTTGTATATAATATTAGCTTATGAACATTAATCCTTCTCTTTTTTGTTTTAATCATAGGTGTCAGGACGTTTGAGTATGTGGTGTACCTGAACTTTTGTACAACTAAAATCCATAATATTTTTTGGCCAAATTTTGCAGATTTTGACATTTTTAAAAACTGTATTTTGATTTTGTTCGAGACAGTAACTAATAGCATAGAAGTCAGTGAATTGAGACGAACGAAATGGAGGCTTAATTTCGATTATTGAATGAAGTTGAATTTCGACCAATCAGAGAACGGCATTTTAACGAATTTCTCAAAAAATAATTCTTGATCTCTGAAAATTCTGAATAAAATAATTTTTTTCATTTTGGAATTAATAGGGAAGTGTTATTAATTGATCAAAAATATTAATTGGTCTAAAAAAGTTTTATTCATGACAAAAAGTTTTATTTTACAAAATAAGTTTTATTCATCAAAAGTTTTATCGGTCAAAAAAATTTATTCATCAAAAAATAACTGCTAAAATTTTTGTGAATTTATTATAGGGAGGTTTTCCAGCATTTGAATTTTACGATATCAATGGAAAATTACAAATTTGTTCAATTTTTCATCAATAAAGTTTTTTTTATGAATAAATATTTTTTTGATCAACTAATACCAACTCTTACATCGCGAGATCTGATTTTGCGCAGACAGCCTTTTTCAACCGTCAGATTATTTTCTCACTGACTATTTTTCAGCGAAAGTTAATAAATGAACAAATTATCCAAATTGAAGAACATGGTATGATTTTCTGAAATTTATTGTGCAGCCAAAACTCATAAAATGTACTGTACTATCAATCGATATCCAAATTGGATTATCTCTCTCAATGTCTATGTCTATCATGCTTTGAAGAAGTTTGTGAGTGTAAAGGATAAGATAGTCGAAGAGGGAGAATTCCTGAAAATTTTAGCCAAAATCGATGTCGGCATTATATTAAAAAATATCACACAAGGCGTAAAAAATAGCGCCTGGAAAGTGGTATGATTTTTTTTCGAAAAATTGGTTAATACCCGACATTTTTGTTCCAATTTTCGTCAATTTGTGTTAAAAACTCGGTTTTTCGAATTTTTGTGTACGGTACGGTAGTGGCAGACAGCAGGAGATTGTCTCAAAATGAGATTCGAGACCAGTTACAGTATATATTTAAACTTTTCAGCTATTGGGGCGGGATTTGTTCTTTCCAACCAATGCCTACATTTTTCACCCAAAACCTCCTAAAACCACTTTAATTTGATGAATAAAATTACTAATATGCTGGGTTAAAAGGTGTAATTAGCTTAAATCCCACTGCTTATTTGCTTTTCAATTCTGCTAAGTACCAATTTAATAAGTTATTTTTTTTCAATTTTATTTACATTGAAAAACTGGCGGTCTATCTAACCTGGTGATAAGGTGTTTGAGTAGTAGAGAAGTGTCACCACTTAAATCGAAATGACAACCACTACACCAAAAAAGAAAGGATTAAACAAAATTAATTAAGACAAAATTAGATCAGAATGTTTTTCGTTTTTACAGATATTGCGGCTTCGCAAAAATTATTTGGGCCAGTATTATAAATTATAATATAATATAATTTATAACAGAAAGAGATGCTTTATTACAGATAATTATTAGGCAAAAATTTGTAAAAAAATATTTTAATGATGGCTGAAATACTTATCACTAAAATAAATGGTCTCAGAAATAAAATGAGTTACAGGGGGGGCCCAATATTTTAGGCGTTCGGAACGACGTCATAATTTAAAGACTTTTTAATTTTATTAGGAGTTTAACAATAGGTTTTAATGAATTAAAATTCAAAAATGTGTAGAAATACGAACTCACGACTCGTGCTAAGGACTGTATCCATCCGTCCAGTGTTCTATGGTTTCATTTTGAATTTTTTTACAGTTATTAACAAAAGTCACTTATTAATTAAGTCCAGCTCAAGCGACTTGGCTTAACATTTAAAAAATAGTCAAAATAAAAATCATATCAAGAACTATATCAATTACGGGGTCCTCTAGTTGTTTTTTGCCATTTTTCAGCAAAAATTTTTATATAAAGCTCCAATAAATCATAAATACCTTGTTTAGCTATTTATTTTTTCACAAAAATTACTGATGATTTAAGTGCAGCTAAAGCAACTTATTTAAACATTTTGAAAATAGATTCAATAAAAGAATTTTATAAAAAAGACATAGTCACGAAATGACATAGTCACACACATATCCCTTTATTACACTTTGCTTAGAATGCGTAGCCACTACCTCTTTTAACGTGTGATTTTAACGTTGTGCTAGATTCTAGCAAGTGTAATAAAGTGATATACTTCCAAGTCTCATTTTCAATTTTTTTAATATAATTCTAAATTACTTTGTATCCAGGCTAGGTTAGGAGCGATTTTTGTTCCCTTTCACGCGTATGTTTAACCCGTGTGAGCACAAAGCTTTATGAAGGCTTTGCATATTTAATATCATCTAAAAATGCAAAACAAATCGTAGAATTCGTTCGTATACATATAAAGAATTTTGCAAGGATGCAAAAATAACTTATTTTTTTTGGAATTTTGTTCAATATATACGGGGGTTTATTTTTGAGATTTTTTTCAATCTTTTACTTCTAAAAAATTAAATCGACTTTGGCGTCAATTAAATTTAAAATAGCCAGTTTTAGGAAGTGTTTTTTCCATGGTTGACACTCAAACACAGATTATTGGTATACAGGCAGATATTTTTTTCAGAAGTGATATTTCAAAATTTTCGATATTAAGCTATTTCACGAAAATTTTAATTATTAAAAATTAATCGAGCAATTAAATATGTCCAAGAGTCCTTGATTAGTTATATCGACCCAGAAATAATCATCAGAAGTGTACTAATTCTTTTCTAGTGGGGAATACCATTTTTTATGAAAATAGTGATTTTTTCATCAAAATTTAAACCTATTTAAAAATATTTTTGAATTGATTAATATATAATTAAATCAAGAAAAACGTGACATAGGTCAGTATCCTTGTTCATCGATTCCACAAATAATTTGTGACACGAACTGTGAGCTTGTATCACGTGATATGCTGTACCTTGCTCTTATCAGTAATTTTCTAGAACTAAAATCGAATTCAATGCAAATAGTCGGATGCAAAATATATCGTTGAACTTCCTTATGTAAAAATTGAAACTCTAATACTTGGCTTTCTGTAATACGCGTTGAAAAAAGCCTTATAAGGCTTCGGTGCCTTGGCGGAACTTTTTTTCTGTGTCACACGGGTTAAGGAAAAGATAGGGAAAAAGGAGGGAAATTATTCATAAACTGCGTCATAAATCATGACTCATAATTCTTCGCATAACTCTTGTCTGTACTGTAATTAAGTACTGTAATTCCCCAAAAAACGCACAAATAAATTTTGGCGAAAAATTTGATCGTTCACTTGGTCGGCGATGATTCCATTATGTATAAGGGTCGAAAAATCATTTTAAATCGATCTGGTTCTGCAGAACGGAACCGGCAGCTGAGACCTATTTTTCAAATAAAGTTTCATTTTATCATCTTATAAAGGCGTGAACAAATGACGCAAAACATTACATGGAAAAATTATATAGCTCATTAGATATAAATGATAGTATCATTATGATACCGTAGAATACAGATCCCCCTTTCACAGTATTTGGAATATCCCGGCTCTACTACTAAAAAACACACTACGTTTACTATACAGGGCCGGGATATTCCGGATAGTGTGAAAGGGGGATATTCTTCATAAATCCAAACTCAATCAAAATCTTGCCGACACGCTGTAGTTACGTGCCTAAGATGTCCTGAACGTGAGCCAAGATTCTGATTGAGTCCAGGTTGAAATAGAATAAATATCGTTATTCCAGGAAGGGCGAATCTACGCAAAAATTATAGAAATTTGAAATTAATTTGATCACTTTTTTTAGATGCCCTAGACTCTAGGACAGGAATCGGTAAGATTGAATCGTATCATATTGTGATTGATATGTATTGCAAAACTGGATCGTATCGCTACCGAATCTGATTCAGTTATTATTGCATCATTCATCGATACGATATGATCTAGTATAGACTATACTGTATAGTTCAAAATACGGATGAATACGGTAAGATCCAATATCTAAAAAGGAGATTCCTAGCAGACCTCGGCAAGTGTGACTTGGCTTGGTAGGATTGGCTTAGATTGGACCAAGCCAAGCCAGAGATTGCTTGGCTCCCATGCCAAGCCACAACATTCTTTTGGCTTGCCGAGGTCTGATCCCTAGGTCTTTACTTTTTCGTTCGCGTTTCAACTTATTTTCGGACCTCTTATTGAACAAAGTAGTGATATCTGGTGCTCTCATTGGTCAAACGCTGGTTAAACGCGAACGCGAAAGAAAAAGCCTAGGGATCCCAATCTTTGATATTATATATAATTTTTCCTTTCGTTGATCTGATCCAGTATGTTTTTCATTTCCTTTTGCCGATTCCGGCTCTAGAGGCTTATTTTGGATTACTTTTACTAATACGAATAAATAATGTAATTTATTTTTTATATTTTTAAAAAACGAAGAATTATAAAAAACAATTATGTCATTCTGATGACATCTGTATTCATTTGTTTTGTCAAATTCACCAGAAAATGTCAACACAATTACGAAGGTGTAAATTGAGGGAAAATACCGACTGTATTTACACCGTGTTTGGAGTTAAAAGTTAAGAAATAATCGAAATTCAATTTGCTGAATATGTAAGTTTAACTCGGTGCCATGGCATGCCACTCTTTACCCAATCAAACTCATTTAATTTTTGTTAAGTTTGAATTTATTGCTTTGATATAATTGTAGAAAGCAGTTAATTAGGGTGGACATTTCGACTAGTTCTACTTGTGAACTGAAAATATTTCAAGTTTTAATTCAAATTTCGAGTCTAAATTCTGAGACAGACTGGCGCCTGTGAGTTAACACAGCTTGTCAGTTACATATTTTATGACCAAAAAGTGATTAAAATATTTTAAGAGATGATTAGGAAAAATATTTTGAGAAGAGTACCCAATAGTGGGAAAATTTTCTCCAAAACGGCAGTTGTACGAAGTTTATATGAAAAAAATCGTTTTTCGTATGCATTTATGCTTGGTTTTTAGCCTGGACAAGATTTTGTAAGACAGAAATATATGCTATTGTTTCTTTTAGGATCGCTAATGTTTTTTCTTCTTCTGATAGGCTAAAAATACTGTCATGATCCTCTGGTTCTTCTTGTACAACTGGGACTACCGGAATTTCAATTACCGGTTCTGGCAACATTGCTGCGAGTTTTTGAAGGGCCTTAAATAAGTGTTAAATTTGGAATTTCATTTTTTATCTGTAAAATGCGTCAAAAAGTTGAAGTATAATCTTAGCGGGTTATTTGTTTCGTAAATACTGTGTGATATGGTATGTTATCGCACCCTTCTCCCCCGGTTTGATAATTAAATTCACATCCTCTTTCAGAGGAGAAAACTAAGCAAATTATTTTAAAACTCATTGTGTGGAAAATTTTTGAAAATTTTGATTTATCGATCTGAAAAATAAGTAAAGAGTAAATTTTCTAAAAAAACAGATACAGTAAAAATTAAAAATTGAAAAAAAACAAGAAAAAAATAAAAATTTGATTTCGATCGTCGTAATTCAATAGGGTTCATATTTGTCGGCTATAATTCGTATGAATTCATAACTAATAACTAGCTGCTAGTTATTAGCATGTCCACCATTAAAATCAATCCACATAAATATTGGATGGATTTTCCTAAAACTTCTAGGGCGAATAATATACCAATTTAAAAAATCAAAAAAAAATTGATCGTCACGCGATAAAAATATTCCGATTTTTCGTATTTTCAGTATTTACTTATTTTGAAACAAATGACAAATCGGACGTTCTAGGTTCAATGGTACTAATTAGCAAAATGGACACAATTAAAAAATAATAATTTTCAAATTAATGATTTTTTTGTGATTTCACACAAACCAGTATATCATTTTACCAACCTAAGTCTATCTTGAAAATGCTTACTATCTCTATAGCGTGTGTTCGAATCCCACTAATGTTGACTTAGTGATTGTCTTGAGTATGATTATCGGCAAGGGTGTTTGATATTGGGACCGCCAACATTGGTGGGATTAGAACGCGCTATTGAGATAATAAGCATTTTTAAAATGGACTAAGGTTGGGAAAAGGATATGTGAGAAATCAACCATAACTGGTCGATTTTAGCTGAATATCGATTGGTGAAGAAGCTACTTATAACTTCATTGACTGACAAAATAACATTGAAATCGAAATTTTAGCTAGATATCATGGTGTGTTTCCGATAGAATTAGGAGATTTTGTAAAAAATACCTCATGATACCAAAATGTACCGATATAACTATTGCGGGCATTCAAACTCGACTCGATAAAATATTTTCAAACTTTTATCCGTGCTGTCTACTAGACAGTCTTGTAAAATTATTGAATTTGTTTTCTCGCATTTAATTAATTATGAAGTATAATTTATCTAACATATTTTGTCATCAAGTTTGATGATTGATTATTAAAAGTAAGTACAATTTTGAGATTCTGCCCGTAAATGAAGAATTAATTGCCAGAAATGATATTTAACGACTCAAATCTAAGATTAATTCAAAATCTAGCTGACACAAAAAGTTAAATTTTCTTTTTATTCGGTTTTCCGAGTTTCGATGAATACCTTTTTCCGGAGCTAAAATATGCTGTTTCGGTTTTTTTCAGGGGATCTGCGTTATTTCTATAAATTGTCCATTGCAAAAAATGGGTCGCAAGCAGAATGACGAAAAAGCAAAATGGAGAAACTTCGAAGCAAATGGCGAAAAAAATTGTTGCGCTATTAAAATTCTGAAAAAAATGGAATATCGCAATTTCCCGTTATTTAATGATTCAGATCGCACTTTTTTCTTAATTTTTTACTTTACAAATTCAACGTAAATATTGATGAAAATGACCAAAAATCAAAATGAAGAATTCTACATTTTACTTTTTCGCCATTTTGCTTGTGACTCAAATAATACTGTAAATATTATTATTAAATTTACCTTATCTTGTTCCATTTTTTCCAATCTCTGAATCTCATGTCTAATCATACTTCTTCGCTTTCTTATCGTTCGTCTGACCATTTTCTCGGTTCTCTAACTACTAATTAAATTCTGTCCGGTAATTACTCTCAGCCAAAACGCCGCAAAAAACTGATTTTAAAGGGTGGGTGTGTGTTTGAGTAAAAATGTAAGGTAAACTTGATGGGTGGGTTGTAAGAAATCTACGCCAGGTGTGAGAACGCGCTGAAGAAATAAAAAGGCTAGGATAAGGGGGGGTGGTTCTACTACCCTCTGGTGGGCGAAAAAAATCAAGCGAGCTCCCTAATGGTTTAGCTCAACCTATTTTATATATGCTGCTACCCCCTTAATTTTTTGGTGTATTTTCAGTGGCGCCAGAATGGCGGGAGTCGGTCCCGACATCATGGCGCCGACGCTACTCCTCCACCAATAACACCAGTTTGCCTTTATTCACCACACTGACACACACACGATTTTGCCGCCACTGTACGAGTTAAAAAATGAGACTAATTCTAATCAAATTTCGCCAAGTTTCAGAAGGAATTAGTCTGATTTGTTAATTTTTTTGTTGAAGGAATTTTTTTTGTTGGGAAATATTATAATCAGTTTAGAGGTACTTGAATGCGGGTAATTACCACACCAAAAAGTGGTGGAAGATCAAAACTGTGACATCAAAAATCTGATTTGATTTGCGTGATTTTTCAGAATAAATTAGTTTTCAAAGTTTTTACGAAAAACATTTTTTGCAATATTTTAATGCCAACCCATTTCTTCGCAGAAATATTTTTATTAGTGACGAAACGTTAATTATTCATTAATATTTATATTTTCATTAATTTTTTTATCGATATTTTTATATCGAAAAATTATTATATTTTTCGGAAAATATTTTCAAATAAAAAATTATGATATTTTTGGGAAATTTTAAAAAATATTTTTTTTAATTCCGCTTAGAAGGGTTAGTTATTCCAAACAACTAAAAATGGTCACGAATTGAAATCAAAGCTCAAGATTTCGTATGAGAAATGAGAAATTTCGAATGAGAAATAATCTTTTATTAGAATCCTAAAAGGGTATTTTTCTTGGCAGACAATTCATTTTCGAAACTTTAGTTTAATTTTTAATTTGAGCTATTAGTTTCTTTAATTTGAAATAATTACCACACCATAAGGAGGTGCCACCACCGCATCAAATCTAAATTTTTGGCTTGTGCGACGATTTTTAACGAGATTCAATATCAGAATGAAAGAAAAACTTTTTATTCACGGGCAGCGCATTTTGCAGAATTTAATTTGTGGGGACAAAAGACTAATTTTTTGGTATGCAAATTTTTCTAAAGTAGAATTTTAACGTGAATAAAAAATTGGGCGCATGGAACAAGATTTAAATAAACATGTTTCAAAAATGATATAAATTTTGAAATTAACAAGCGTAAAATGGGCTGATTTTATAAACAAAGCGAAAATACAGGTTTTTCAAAAAAAACATTTTAACACTCAGAGTTCGAAAAGCAACAGGCTACCAAAATGCTCTAAAATTTGCAGAAGATTTTATCACACCAATTTTTTGTCAGATTTTTTTCTCCCACTATAAAATTTTTTGAAATTTGCATATAGTTTATTATTAAACTTAATTTTTTCAAAAAATTATAAATTTGATTAGAAAATTCAACGAAAAACAAAACTTCGCGGAGCTGAATTTAACGTCAATAAGCGTGTGCTTAGATGTCATCTTCAAAACTTGTGATTTAAAAACTTAAACTTTCTATTATCAGCTGCAACAAAAGTGATAATTCGACATTTTTAGAAAAATTTTTGAATATTTAGATTAATACGATTTGAAAAAATGTACTTCGAAACTCAAGAATGAACACTTATATAAAAGCTTCATCTTGTAAAAAACTTTCTGATTATTTCAATGGGCATGATTTTATTGTTTTGATTTTTTTCTCGAGCACAAACAAATTCGAGGGCGAAATAGAAAATAAACTATTGTCAGTTTCAAAATTTTGATCGTCAGTGACCATACTTTAACATTATTAATGTTGATAATATTTTCTTCTTAATATTTTTCAAATTTGACCTCAAGGATCGTTTCCGTCTAAAGTTTTAAAATGATCCGAAATCCTTTGAAAAAAGGTTGTTTGATTATCCTGTAACTCTCAGCACCAGAATTGTGTATTGAAAATGATTTTTCAAATAATCTTAGAAAATGCACTTATTGAATAACCCGCAAATAAATATAACATCGCAAAGTTCTTGGAGACAAAAGCCCGCGAAGGATAAAAGGCCAACACTTAAATTGTTACACTATTAATAAATTGAAATTTAATAGTAGCGTACCCTAAATGATAAACACTCGAGGTGGCAGGTTCACGAACCTACGCACCATATTCTTTTTTATTTAAGAGCAAGCCAATAACAGCGCGGATTCAAAAGCGTAATGATACCTCTTTTGAGCGAACAACAATTAGGGGACGTTACTTATGGTATCATATTCACATGTCATATGTATCGAGCTGCTTATTTTTCTTTCATTTGGGATAAGCTATTGGCTTAAAGCTAATCGTGGCGATCAAATTGAAGGACTCAGTATCATCTAATGCTGCAAGAAAATACAAAACACATTTCGGCAACAATATTTGAAACAATGCCAAATAAACGAGAAGTGTTATGATAACTATTATTGATGAGTAAGAAGTATTAAATTGATAATATCTAAAATTATGGACAGATAATTTATGAAAAAAGAATATTCCAATTTTGTAACGTAGATATCAAAAAATGACCAAAAATTTTCGGTCTTAAAAATCCGACATATACTACAGTACCTACAGGGTGAAATGAACAAACACACGATTTGAAACGTGTTCGCTTTTGTAGCAAGAGTCTTGCTTCGAAATGTTTCTGATTGATTGAAATTTAAAATGATCGTAGGTTCAAATTGTTCAAAATGAGATTGAGAAAAAATGAATTAAAATTAAGCAAAATTGATATTTAAACTTTTTTCGTAAATTCGCAATCAAAGTAAACTTATTTTCATGATAAAACTGATGCTTCCACATTTTACGTATCAAATTCTGAATAATCTTTTTGCAAATATAATTGAGGTATAATTATGCTGAGATCGTGGTGATCGGTCGGCGGCGGAGGAGATGACAAGTTCAGATATATTGGCGCCACTCTGGCGGCTACAACCTGAAATTACTTTCGTAAAATCGATCGCGAAACAGAATATTTACACTCTAAAAAGGTTTAATTTAGATATAAATCATTTTTTGACGAATTTTGATCTTAAAATATTGTGAATAATTTGAAGGGAAATATGATAAAGCAATTTTTAGTAAAAGTTTTTGAAGTGAAGTGATATTATATAAGTTTTGCTTGGATTGTTATTAGTAAATTTGCGGCCCAGAAGATAAATACACGCATATCCTCGAAAGTTTTGAAGGGGCCAAGAAGCATAAAAATCCTAAAATATTCAAAAAACAATCAATTACCCCATCAAAAATTTCTGTTTCTGAAAATATTTTAATTTTTAATTCTAATTTTTATTTGCTTAAAGGGTAGGTGGTTCCTACATTTTCTGCAGTTAATAAAAATGCACAAATCAGTCGTTGATGTTTTAAAAGCACAAAACAACCCAAATAAGAACAAAAAAATTCGAAAATTTTGCGTTTTTTTAAGTTATTTATTTCTCAACATTCGGTTCAAAAATAACGTTTGTGTCAATTTGACCACTAAAACTAACAAAATATCGGGTTGACGTAAGCCAACTTTCTCTTCAGTGTTACCTAAATTACTAATTTTATTGATTTGACTCGTACATTTTGATTCCCTCAAAAAAGATCAAATTGGTCAATTATGTCAATTGTAATTTATTTTCAGCCAATTGGCGCTTAGTTAAAATTCGACTAATAAATTTTTTCTTGTTGCTCATTGACTGACAACCGTTGACATGAAACAAGTGTTTGCATATAATTTCTTATTAAAGTTAGCAACAAAACATTTAATTGAGGAAAATATCAAACGTGTATTTCATTCAAAATAAATTTTTTGTTACATTTGAAGAAGCATTATGGGATCTAATTTAAAGGGGCTAACCGACGGAGGCTGTTTCTCGAGATTCATACATGGTAGAAACTTAATATTTGTTGCATTCAAAAATTTGTATTTGAATTGCTTCCGAATCAATAAAAAAATTTCTAATTTGCCCAAGAAAAAATTTCCGAAATTCAAATTTTTCCGAAGTATTTTTTTCAGTATTTATGCGTTATTTTTTCAACGCTTTCATCGATGACCTTAATTTAACTTTCATCAGGTAGCCTGCAATGTAATCTTGCAATCCACTAACAAACTTTTTGAAAAAACTGAAAAAAAATTCCAACAATATTTCTTAGATGGTGAAATTTGACGTAACCGACGGAGACTGTTTTTGTCGCATTCAAAATTTTGTAATCGGTTTGCTTCAGAATCAATTAAAAAATTTCGGATTTGACCAAAAAAATTTTTCCGAAAGTGGAATTTTTCCAAGTATTTTTTCAGTATTTATGCTATGATTTGGCTTCAGAATCACCAAAAGACTGTATTTTGCACTAGTTAATAAAGGGTTTTTTGTGATTCTGAAGCCAAATCAAAGAATTTT
>SCLH01001378.1:40552-56469 GCA_004367855.1 Oikopleura vanhoeffeni
ATATATATTTTTTTCTGCATATATTGTCACCAAAAAGTACTTTTGGTCCAAAAGTTCACAACAAAAATAATTTGTTTTCATTTTCTCGTTCAGAACTTTTTGAATTAACTTTTATAATCGAGTCCAACTCTTTATATGAACCTACCTGGTTAATAGTCTATTACTAATAGATTACCTATGAATATTCAAGATACTATGTAGAGTTTTGTCAGAATGAAGATAGGTTGATTTCCTAAACTCAAAAGTTTTTCAATCTTTTCGAGAAGAAACCAGACTCTCTGACTATAGCGATCGAAGCAATAGTCTGAGGTGATAACTTTTCACTGATAGGTGTCTTTCTTAAATTGCCAGAAGTTTGCGATTTAAAATCACAAATAAAATTATATAGTGACGTTATGACTCAGGAAGAGCTATGGCCAGGCCTCAGGAGCCTTATAAATATTTAATATATATTGTAATTATGTAAAATGAATATAATTTAATATATAAGTTGTTGAGTCGAAGAGCGCGATTGAGAAAAAATATATATGGGCTGATAGGTGTTAGGGTGTGTTGATGGTGATGAATAGTATATGGATGAGATTATGGTAATATATTATATCATATATATCTTTCTCTAGGCATGCATATTATTTCATTCAGAACAGATTAGGTTCTAATTTAGGATTTATTATAAATAATTTCAGAGAATGGAAATATGAGAATTGGCGCTAAACAGCCAAAACTTCGTAACTTTTATTTTCGGCCAATTTTCAACTTTTAATAGCAATTACGAGGTAATCCGATACCATTTTATTTTACCTACGGACAGTCTAGTAGGACACTCTAGAATTTATCACTGAAAATTGTATGCAAAATCAGTTGGTTATAAGAAAAAATCTGCACAAGTGTTGAGCTCAAACTGACTTGAATTTACTTTGTAAATTCTTGTTTATCTTACCCTGGCTATCAATTCATTAAAATTTACAAATTCAATTTAGTAAATAAATCGTTTTAAAAAATACTTTAACATGTCACTAAAACCCTCCACCGTAATCAAATATTTGTCATCTCGCCGTACAAACATAAAAAAAACTTTGTAAAATTTCTGATAAAAAAAGTGCCAAAACCTTGTTGACTTTGGTGGTGTTACGAAACGCTAGAACACTACCACTGGTATTTATTTTGAGCGGAAACGAGCCAAGAAAAAAAATACTGTGCAGACACCTTTAAAAAACTAAAGCCAAAATTGCCTCCCTCCTTAAGTATTATTGCAAAGTTGATGGGGATGGCGCCGGTCTGGCGGCTACCCATTACAAGACTAAACGATTTCCATTTTGGGTAGCGGCCGCGTCTCTCAACTAATCCAATTTCAACCTTTTAAACCAAAAAACGGAAAAAAAGATTTTCAAACCGATTATTACTCAGATATCATTTTAAAACATAAGCCACGCGTTTCCGGAAAATACGCAGGAAAATAAGCTAGAATGCCGCCACATTGCAAAGTGACAGGATAAGTGCTCAAGATAAAAATGTATATTAGAGGAAATTTTCGGTACCAATATGAGATCAGAACGCTAACCGGATAAATTTTCAAAGCCTATCGTTTTCTTTAAAATGTTGCGTAAAGTGAACGTACCGTATTAAATTTTAAGAAAATAAAAATGAAACTGAACTTAATTTTGGTGAGAAACGGTATTTTGAGGATTTCATCATGATTAATGAAGGCTGTTACCGGTCGGACTGGGTCGTGAAAAAATGTCGAAATAATTATTTTTTTTGGTTTATAAATTAAAAGGTATAATTTATACCTTACTTTATATTGGAACAAACAAATTCAGTATAACCAATGCAAAATTTTAACCCTGAGGCTTTCAAAATGACCCAAGTAGAGAGCTATCTCCATTTTACTGGTCATTGGCGATTGGCTAAGTTGAATTTTTTGTATATCTTCGTTCTCGTTTTAGATTTGACCGGATAACAGGATAAATGAAAAAGATCAGTATTTTCAAATTAGGATTTTTTTTTCTGTTGAACAAATGTCATTTCATTTTTAAATGATTGATTTCAATGAATAATTATGGTGCCTAGAATTTGAAGGAATGAAATTTTATAAATTACAGCGAATTTTTGGCGAAAAACTATACGACACACTGAAAATATAAAACTCAATGATATCGATGTTTATTCTTAATTTGAAATACGTTTGGACCACTTTAAAAAATTAATCCTCCCGCTTTTCATGTTTTCTGATATAAAAACATGAATTTAATAATGTTTGCGTATTTTATATTTTCAACGTATTTTGCGGTCTAGATACTTTGCCTACTGATTAGAATCTCCCACCGAGAAAAAAAAATGTTCTTTTATCAAAACATGAATATTTCATAATTAACTTTGACGCTTTTAACGCCTTCGGATTGATGTCCGTTTTATGATAATTCGATTTGTCGCCAGAAAGTCTTAAAAAACGTCAAAACCGGATAGAAATAAACCGTCTTCCGTGTCGCAAATCCGTCGCAAATTCCGTTTGATCCATCTTTAAAATTGAAAATTGGCAAATTTGAGACAGATACTTTTGGTTTGTGAGATAAGGACTAGAAATTATCTTAGTGAACACGGTCAAGTTGGACTTGACAAGTCCTGAAACTAAACAATTAATAAAATTATATTTTTCCGATATCTTTTTCTTTGAACTTTTTTATATTAAATATCAATAATAATTGATAATTAATCTATTAATATTATTATATCAATTTAAAATTGCAATTACGAAATAACGTTTAATCAATAAGACGTGCATTTTTTATGCAATCTCAAAACTAATTTTTTTATCATTTTATCTGAATTACAAAGCGAGCAAAATAAAGCTTATTTTTCTGCAGTTGTGCATTTAATATTTTGATACGTATATATACGTATGGGATATATCTCTAAAAAATTTTACTAGGTCACTCACCTTTTTGATGTTAACCATAAATTCTAATACTGAAAAAGTAAATTTGGTCAGGAAAAAACAAAATAAATTTTTTGAAATTCTACAGATAACTTTCGGTTTCTGATTGGTTCGACAAACTTGCCTCAAATTTGTCGATTTTTAACTAATAATGTGAAAAAATTGTCAAAATTGATGAAAATGACGGTTTCGCACCCGTTTGTTTCAGCACCGGCCGTAATAAGCTACAGTGCGAGTAAGATATTTTTATAGAGTTAGGGTTGAATAAATATATACGATTCTGTCATTCCCTGGTCAAAAATAACTTTCTTTTGTGAAACAGGTGAAAATCCAGTTTTATTCGATATTTCTGAAAATAAATCTGTACCGTAGTAAGATTTCAAAAGTGATTGATATTAAGTAAGGTATAAACAATAAAGGTGTCAAAATAATTATTATGCTTAAAAACTTAATTTTTGATTAGAATTTGAATAAATTTTCAAAAATTTTTATTTAGTCAAAAAAAACTATATCGATAAGCATCCCGAAAACTTTAATTTTTCAGGCTTATTGTATTTCATTGAAATCACGGAAACCGACCACGACAGGTCAAAATATAATACAAATACCTTTCTTTATCAACTATTGGAAATATAGTCTATTGAACCTTTAAAATCACACTTTTGTTCTCAAATGCAGTAGTCGGCACAATTGGATCAGATCGGATCGGAAAAATCGATCCGATCTGGTCCGATCCAATTTTTTTGAGAGGGCTACCGATTCGATCCAATTTTTTTGAGAAGGCCACCGATCCGATCCAATTTTTTAAAAATCGATCCGATCCAGAAAAGTTTTTGAATGTGCCGCCCCCTGCTCAAATGAGTGTTTTGCCATAATAATAAATGCTCTTTAAATAGGCTCTTTATTTCTTAAAACTTTGGATACCATAATATCACCACATTATTTAGCGGTTTTGGTGCAATACCAAAAACAATTTTTTTTATGTTTTGATTAGATTTATCCCCCCAGTTATTGTTTCAACCTTTTTATTTACTCAAGATTTTTTCTCAAGACTATTCTGGCGCCAATCTGTCGGGGATTTTTAGTCTTGGAGGAGCACACCACACTTCTGTATTTTCTCCTTAATAATCCTATTAGAATTATTATTTTAGTCATGCATAATTTAGACGATCTTATAAAACAATAGCATTTTGACCGTTTTATACAAGAAACTAGGGTTTTTGGCGAAACAGGGCGTCAAAACTAACCACTTGTTGTCGGCACCAAAACCAAAGCGTAAATGTTTTAATTATATTTAATATAATGAAAGAATAAATATTTTAAAGTTTTATTTAATCATAACGTCATAATTAAAAAGTCAAGACGTTGTAAGAAAATTTATCTTTTGCTTAGATCGCAATTTTATCAAAAAAATTATTTAAAATTCAGTGATGGCCGAAATGTCAATCAATTGAGTTTTTAAGACAAAATTCTTATAACATGAAAAAGCGAAATTAATACACGTTATGTAAAGGGGGCTGGACATGTCAATTTGTTTGCACAAAAAAGTGTCTTGGTTTGATAAATTGAACAAACATAATATCATTTCTGGTTAAATCGGGTCTGAGAAATCAATTGCGACTAATGTTAATTCACTGTTTTGACGTTAAAGTCGATTTTGAGAGTTTTACCAAAAATTCGCGAATTTCCAAAATCGGGATAAAAATGTAATAAAAATATCAAAAATTAATTCTCCGTAAAAAACTAACCAAGAGAAATATGTTTTAAAAAAAATATCTTCTTTATTAAGAGAAATAAGGCCTCCTATTATTTGTTACAAAAAACAGTAAAAAATACTCAGCAATTACAACAATTGGCATATCCAACTCCCTTAAGGGGGTAGCAGCGATGTGGCAGACTGGCGTCAAATAACTTTACGAAAATAATTAGTTGGTTTATTTTTTTGTGCTTATTATCGTTAGCTGAACCACAATAAATGTGTATCAGCTCATTAAAATCATTTTTTATCTATTTAAGGAACGATTTGAGTTCAAACTTTTATTTTATAATTCGTAAATTTTCGAAAAAATTCAGCATTATGAAATTTTAAGCATTTTTCGTCCAAAATTTTTTCTGATTAATTTTATGAAATCTGTGAATAAAAACGGAAAAAAATATCCACTTTAACTTTTTTCATGCATGTCTACATATTTTCTGACTGCTGTTTGAAAATCATGAAATGTTTTTTGGTCATTTTGTTGTCGACTCTTTTAGAAAATATTATGAAAATTTTCCGCAAATCAAGTCCAAAATTTTTATTAGTAGTTTTTTGAAATCTCTGTAAAAAATCAGGCCGAATCACTTGTGAAATTTTCTGGTATCTATTTGGTTTCCGTATTTCAACCGATGCAAGGGTCAAGTGAATATCGTTTCTGAACTTCTGATGAAATTTACAACACTTGCTTAAGGAACCGGTTGTGCCATTTGGCACGCAATTTATATAAAATTTTTTTTCCTCAAAAATTTCAATTAAATTTCGGTGTTAAGGCTACTTTTATTTTGAAAGTCAGGACATTTTTCAATATTTATCGCAATTGGAAGGTCAATTTTTTTTCCTAAAAGCTGTTTTTATCCATTTTTCATGGAAAAAAAAACTTCCATATGGAGGAAATTTCTTCTGTGGATAATTATTCTCCCACTAATTAGTGCATAACACCCGACAATGTCTGAAGTTTATATAAATATTGCTTTCAAAAAAAAATTCACATCGGGTCAAGTTGGAAATGGAGTCATAATGAAAAGTGGTTTTTGATGTTTTTACAGATACTTAAGTATGTAAAAAGTTTAAAAATATAAACGTTTGCAAGTATGGACACTTTCTTTCAGATAAAAAATAATATAAAAATTTTTCACATTTTTTTTTCTTTCAAAAATCGCTCCAAAAAAATGTCACCAATCTGCCACATCGCTGCTACCCCCTTAAACTATCATTAACGCATTATGCAAATTATCGGTATTGTCCATACTTTTATTTTGTTAATTTTTCAGTAAACATGAAAGTGTTCTAAATCGGGATCAAATGAAGCCTGGATCGGAATCTAAGTTGGAAATGTAATCGGGAACAGATTACGATTCAATCTGGATCCAAAGTGTTTTGTCGAAAAACTCACACAATTTGAGTTTCTCCTACAAAAACCCTTATGTCTTCAATTGTCCGAAAATGCGCCATCGTCAAAAAACTTATAAACTTTCAGTTCGTTAGAATGTTTAATGGCCCAATCATGAAGGGGTCAACCCAATTGCAGTGACGTTTTTTTGACTTTTTGAAAGCGCCTTTTCGCACAGCGGCGATTTTTTTTTCGATAATTTCAGAACTTTATTTAAAAGATTTAAAGTACAAAAATAATAAGATTGACGACCAGGTCTAATCACCCCGCTGTATTGCCGAGGTGTTCAACTAGGCTGAAGGTTATCCGAAGTGTTTTGTCGAAAAACTCACACAATTTGAGTTTCTCCTACAAAAACCCTTATGTCTTCAATTGTACGAAAATGCGCCATCGTCAAAGAACTGATAAACCTTCAGTTCGTTAGAATGTTCAATGGACCAATCATGAAGACTTGGTAACTGATTGGTATCATGAGATTGGTCTGATATCACCGAAAGTTTTTGGGATAAAATTCGGCGATATTGGGCATCCTCGACGATATTGGCACTTTCGACGATATGAAGACGGAAATAAACGTCATAATTTGAATTTGAAATAAACGTCTTAATTAAAACTGACGTCATAATTTGATTCCTTTCAATTTTATAAGGAGTTTAACAGTTGGTTCCACTGAAGTAATTAACCAGAATGCGTAGAATTAAAGGACGTTATCAAAGAATTAAATACAAATTAAACTAGTAGATTAGGGAATTTCAAGGTGCAATGTAGCTTATATTTCCAATTGTCGAGATTTTCAAGAGTAACAAATTTTCGGACGTTAACTTTCGGTCGACAAATAAATTACATTCTGAAAACTATCAACAACTTAATTAAAACCAAAACAGATTCTCAAAAATGAAATTGACGACCACACATTTTTCGACGACTACTATTTGCCTTTATTGAAACCTGTTGTTAAATTTATAAGAAAAACATTGAAAAATCAAATTCAATATATACCAAAAGAGAATAAAAACCCAAAAAATTATTTGACGTTTACAAAAATTTGCAGTATTTTTGTTTTTTTTTAATTTCAAAGTAATACTTTTTGGCAAATCGAAATTACTCGGCTATCGACATTTGACCTACAGAGAAAGTGTTCTTCTCAAACTTTGAGACCCAAAGTCGCAGTAATAAGTCTTAAATTCATTTTATGGGTACTTTACTCCACTTAAATGTCACTTATTTACACTACCAGGGTCGTGAAATCGGCCGCATTATGCTAAAGTTAGTATAAATATTCCACAAATTGCTCAATTTTAACATTGAAAACTTACCACGGATACCCTAATAACTATTTGAAGATCAAAGTGACCCCTAATTACACACTTGTGGTCTATTTTAGGACCAGTTTTTTTGGCGAGACTTTGTTGAAGCACTTTGTTTCGTGCATTTTTGGCCATTATTCTAAAAGAACTGAAGAAAAGATTGGAAAATTGAATTAAATATTCGGCTCAAGAATTCTTCGGTTTTAAGAATAATTTGTAAAATAGTAATCTCAAACAAATAGAAGTTGAGGACAACGAAATGCGTAATATCAATAATTGAAACCGACATCAAGTTATTTCGAGATTTTATGACAGAGATCGAAATTTTTTCAGAAATGCCGGTTTTCTCAAGTTTATGTCTTAACCTTTTTCAGAAAATATCTCAAAAACAGTTTAACGCCGTGGATCCTATCTAAAGGGGGTACTGTGCATTTTTATTTTTAATCAGACAATTACGGCCAAAATTCACAATGATGGAAGTCTCGCATTCCGCAGACGTCTAGTTCGGCGACAAGGAGACTTCAAAGACCAGAAATGAGCTATTTTTGAGCGAAATTTGAGACGATTTACTCGGTAACCACACATCCGACTTTTAATTTTATATTATTGATACGATTATTGATCTTATGTGGGACTTCAATCCGGTCAAGCCGTTTACGATACAAATTTAAAAAAAGTTCACAGTACCCCCTAAACCTTGAAAGTTCCACGACATCAAATCTGAGTTTTTTTGCACATTTTTTTTAAATTTTCGAGAATAAAATAAATCGAACATGATTTTGCCAAAATCACTGAAGATTTTCAATAAATTATCTCTTAGATTAGTATTTTTTTTGTAAATAAATCCGAAATTGAGATCATAAACTTTTTCAAAATATGATTTTCTGTATTTTTAGTACGAACAAGTTTCCCAGGATATTTCAAATTTAGAAACCTTGTTCAAAATGATTCACTAAACACACAAATATACTTTAATTGATCAAATTAATTAATCAATCGAAATCAGTCAAAAAACTATTCTTGGAACTATTCTATGGAAAATAAACTGGAAAAGTTCATAAGGTGTATTTGTAGTAAATCGTTTGTTAAAATTCATTCACGCGCCATGCACAGCCAAGTCATTACGACGATAATTTTTTAAGAATTTATTGAGTTGACCCCAACTGAGCACGATGTCCAAGTGCCCCCATGCGCATTAGTATTTCAGAACACAGATTGAAATGCTTAGCACAAAAAATTACTTGTCCCAGTGTCGCGATTAAATAAAAATCTTCTTTACACCAACATGCATCTGTGACAATCACCCCACGATTATATTTATTGGTTAAATTTTAGTCACAGTGTCGAGATACAAGAAAGTGGTTTTTGTACCGCCAGATGCTGTCGGATATAAAAAAAAATGGAATTGAAGTTGAAATTTTGGTCGGAACTGGATCGGGATTTTATCGGGATCCCGTGTGTTTTTACGTGGTCCGTGGTAGAAAATTATTATGTAAAATATATCAAAAAAAAATTTGAAAACCATAAATATTTATAGAAAAAATATTTACAATCGTATGGAAATTTTTTCTGATTGCATTGTTTCAAGTAGGCACCATAATTTTTTGTATTTTTAATTGGATCTGCAATTTTTCTGAATTTCGTGGGAGTTACAAGAAGCTGGCAATAAAACGTAGAAACCATAATTCTTTTTTTGTAAAACGAGTCACAGTTATTTTTCCTTGGTCTCCTCCTCAAGCTTTTAGCCAAATCAACATTAGGATGAGCTGTGGGCAGATTTTCAATTTTTGAAGCATTTCTGAAAAGAGCTTAACCCCCACCTGCACGAGTGTGTTTCAAATCACAGAGACCAAAAATATATTGGGAAAATGTCATTTTGGCCAGCGGAATCTCGGAACAGACCCCCGAAAGTTCCCCTTATTTTTAGTTTCAAAAATTTTGGTGAGTTTTAGAAATTTCTCATGAGACCGGAAATGCATTAATTGGATGGAATTTTTTGTTTTATGCAGTTAAAACAGCACAAGAACCAGATAATATTGGCTTGAGTGGACATTTTTTTAAATTTTAATGGTTATTTTCGGCTTCTCTGATATCATTTTACAACACGGCGTTTATTTTTTAGGGCATGAATATAGCCAGCGTTTTGCTCTCTTTCGGCTCTTGTGGGTATTTTTTCAAATTTTAACGGTTATATTCGGCTTTTCTGATACCGATTAACCCCATAGCCTCATTTTTTGAGCCTGGATATGACCCGCGTTTTTGCTCTCTAGCGGCTTTTGTGGTACATTTAAAGCCTAATCTATTACGACTACGCATTCCTGAGGTCGATTCACCCCCATGGCCAAAATATTTTTTAGGCCCGCTTTTAATACCCATGCCATTTCTCCGACCTCATTTGATACGTTACAGCTAAATTCTAATAAATGCCATAAAATGGTGAGGTTTTGTTTTTTACGTATGCAGCGGTATAAAAAAATAATTTTGATATTTAAAAAAACGGGATTATTCGGGATCCCGGGTCGGAATCGGCAACTTTTGTAACTACAGAATTTTCGAATTATTGTTTTTTTAGAAAAATTATGAGTTCGAATTAAAACTTTCGAATTCGACAAATTAGGAGAAATTTTTGAAAAATTCCGAACATTATAAAAAAGGCCTCATTTTTTGTTCAAATTTTTTTTTATTATTTGGTTCAATCAACAAAAGACACATTTCAAAATGGCCACTTTAACTTTTCGCGTAGGTGACAACATACTTTTATTATGCTCTTCTAAAAAACATATGACATCGTTTTATGATTTTTGGTCAAAAATATTTGTAAATATTATGGAAATTTTCCTCATTTCTTATTCAAAAATTTTCAAACTTATTTTTCTAGTATCACCGGCTAAAAATATAAAGAAGGTCACCATTTATTTTATTCAAATATGTCCTCGTTTTGTTTTTTCGCTCCTGTTAATACTCTGACCCATAATTTTTGCAACGAAACTACGGTTTGGGAGAAATCCATCAAAGCCCTCTTTTATCCAAATTTCAAAGAAATATGACACCGAAAATTGCCAAATTGGTAAGCCGACCCATCCACCGTTTGAAATTTATTCCGCTAAACTCATGAAAAAAAATATTACTTTCGATGTGCTAAAATTTCGGTTTTTTTCGTCTTTTTTAAAAAATTTTAAAGACCGTTTTTCCCGGTTACTAATAATTAAAAATTAAATTTTACTTTAATTTAGACACCTTCGATAGCAAACGCAAGTTTTTTGAGTGTTTTATCGAAAGACGATTTATAAAGTAAAAATAATCGATTAGAGAAAATTAAGACTATACGAAGTAAGCTTAAAAGTAGCAACTTACATTTTTGGAAGTTTTTATCTGGAAACTTTGAACTGGCAAACAGTTTCCCATCAAGAGAAAAAAATACAAAAGTGCAAATCTGTCAAAATGCACCGACTCCCTTAAGTTTTGTCAAGTTGAAAGTTTCGACTCATACTAGTAGATACAGTACCCCAAGAGTGAAATTTTTATACTCGGAGAGACATTAAGGGGGTGGTCGTCGCATTTTAAGGCAAAAAACGAAGTTTCCAATGGCCAATTAACGCAAAAGTACAAATCGTTCGACCAAATATTACCTCTTTCTGATATATTTGATCAAAAATCTTGCATCGTAAAATAANATCGAAAGTAACAGATGGCTCGTCCAATCAGAAACGTGCTTACAAAACTGACGGAATTATTTTTTCAAAATGTATCTCCTCGCTGGTTTTTCAAGGTACAAATTCGAAACTTATATGTATGTGCAGCTGAATAGTCCGTGCAGATCAGTATTGAGAGTGTTGTCCAATTTTCTTGGATTTGGCTTCAGAATCACCAAAAAACATTATTTTGACCTTTTTTTAGGGGTCTTAATCAAAATGTATCTCCTCCCTGGATTTGAAAGTTACACATTCGAAACTTATATGAATGTGCAGCTGAATAGTCCGTGCAGATCAGTATTGAGAGTTTTGTCATAATTTCTTCCTCAGTTTTTTATAAATCGTGTTTTTATTTCCCAAAAATTGATAAATTTCAACTTATTTCATACAAATATTCTTGAGACCCTAAAAAAGTGCTTTCCTGACCATGTATACAGATAAAAAGACCCCTATACTCGCAGTCGTCTATATTTTCATAAAAAACATTGAAATAAAATTAGGAAAATTTGTTTCTAGAGCCTCATTTTGCGACGACCACCCCCATAAGGGAGTGGGTGTCGCTGATTTGGGCCTTTTAGAAGACCATTTCACGCCAAACTTGTAAAAGTAATATTTCGAAAACATTTGTAACCTACAGAACCAACCTTCGCGGTAAATTTCCAACATACAGAAATCTGATAAAATTGCACATACGCACACACACAAACATTTAATAAGCGTCCCCAAGAAACACCAATAAACTATCTCCTCTGTCAATTTACATCATTTTTTGATTTTTTTTGTGTCAGACTAGACAACAACAATACAAACATCTTCTCACGAGCTTTTTGCAAATTTTGGCTTTTGACGGCCAAAAAACAAATTTTACCAAAAACTAGCAAATTATAATTTAAATTGAAAGTGCGCTTATTTGTTTAATTTTGACGCTGCCGAGTTAAAAATTGCACCAAATCCTTAAAAGTGTTTGAATTTACGGAAAAAATCAATTTGTCAATTTTCAATTTTTTGGGTTCCTAAAATTTTGTCAAAATTCAAAAAAAAAATGAAAAATTGACATTGCCCCCAAAACACGCAAAATCAAAAATCCAAAAATGTAGTGATTGATTGTTAAGCAAATCTTTAGCTTCCATAAAAATTATGAACTGGCGTTTCATGATCAAAATTGTTGGAGGAGATAGCTTTTTACGGAGCCTCTTAAATTCATTTTTTGATTCAGTTTTTTGGCTTTTTTAGCCGTCAAAAGCCAAAATTTACAAAAAGCTAGTGAGAAGATGTTTGTATTGTTGTTGTCTAGCCTGACACAAAAAAAACAAAAAATGATGTAAATTGACAGAGGAGAAACTTTGAAATGATTTCACCAGTGACAATTACTCTTATTTATAGAGTAAATGCATCAAGGCCTAGCTTTTTGGGAAAACATTCAAAGTCATGACAATAAATGCAAATACAATCTAAAAAAAGTTTATTAGTGTTTCTTGGAGACGCTTAGACGATTTGAAATAAGGAATTTCAAAACTCAAACATTGGTTTAGATGTTTTTAAGCTATCTTGTAGAGAATTTTTTTCTGGTCATTTTAAGACCAAGGATTTGTTTTGTTCTTCAAAATTTTTCAAAAAAAATTAATTTTTCGGTCAATTTTTCGAGATTTTAGAGGTAGTCCCCAACCCGTATCTGGAAAAGCTGTATGCAAAGCTAGAAAGCTGATTTTTGGCCAGTGAAAATTAAGCGTTTTTCGGTTACCAATTTTTGCTTGAGGGTCGGCGACCAATATTTGACCTCAAATAACCGTCCACCCCCACACCCCACACATTCAGAGGTCCCACCTGTTCAACCACACACTACAACCCTCGGATAGCGCAAGTACACACAACCCCACTCAACACCACAAACCAAAAGCCAGTCAACTCCCCACACCTGCACCCACCACACCGTACTTAGAAACCACCATGGGTCAACCCCCTACTATACACCGGGAGAGAGTCGCCCCCATGCAACCTAGGTTCCCCAAACAACCTACCCACCAACGGTCTAATCTTAAGTCCAGTTTTGGCTCCCTTACGGTATATGATTAACCCATAGTTTCTTATACGCTCATCAGAAAGTCGACCCTTCTGGTTCTTTTGAGGGTACTTGCGAGTTTATCTGATGAACTTATAATTGACCTTGAACTTTGACGGGTTATTTGAGGTCAAATATTTGTCGCCGACCCTCAAGTAGAAAAAACGGGTAACTGCAAAACGCTTAATATTCACTGGCCAAAAAATCAGCCTTCTAGCTTTGCATACGGCTTCTCCAGACCCGGGTTGGAGACTACCAGGTAGTCACTACCTGTAAAATCTCGAAAAATTGACCGAAAAATCAATTTTTTTTTGAAAATTTACGGAGAACCAAAAAAATCCTAGGTCTTAAAATGACCAGAAAAAAATCTCTACAAGATAGCTTAAAAACATCCAAACCCAATTTTGAGTTTTGAAATTCCTTATTTCAAATGGACTTATTAAATGTTTGTGTGTGTGCGTAGGTGCGATTGTATCAGATTTCTGTATGTTGGAAACGTTAGTCGGAATCTATCCATCATTTAGTTTTCATGATTATTGGATACTTGTTAGTTGAATAATTATTCTTGACCGAACATAAAATAAATATTTTTTCTACGAAAATCTGAATTTTAATGTATGTTATCTATCTATTTCGGAGGCATCGGAAGTCTTCAATAAAGTACCTTTTCAAGTGTTGGCCCTTGAAGATTGACATCAAAAAAGCTGAATATAATGTATTCCGATCCGCCATTTTCCCTCACTGGTTCTGAACACCTTTCGGAAACATTAAAATGGGCTTTAAATTTCGAAAATACCGAATATATTATGAATATTCAAATTTTTTGCAGGGCGTCTTGGAGCGGAAACACGGATCAAAAAAATGTCATAATAGTTCAATAGGTTGACAAATAAGGAAACACTTGAAATTTGTTTGCAAGTGGATTTTGCCAACATTTTTCCCGTTTTCAGACACTTACTTTTTTGCATCATACTTCAAACCCTGCTAATTTAATTCACATTATGGCAACAATTCAATCAGGAAATTGCGGCACTCCATGCTACTTATTTTCTTATTATTTCTTCAAGCAACAAAATTATTGGTCAAAATTCTTATCTATAATTTAATCATATTTAACCCCGTAGGGTACAACAGGAAACCTTTTTGATCAGTAATACTTTATTGTCTCTTTACTTTTCTCTTTAAAGGGGTTCTACATGTCAATTTGCATGCACAAATAAAGTGTCTTTGTTTGATAAATTAAGCGACCAAAATATAATTTCTGGGTGAATTAGGTCTGATAAATCTATTGCGACTTATTAAAAATCGATATTTCGTTGTTAAAGTCTATTTTTGGTGTTTTATCAAAAATTTGCGTTTTACAGAAATCTTTATAAAATACAATAAAAATGGCAAAAATGAATTCTTCGTGAAAAACTAGCGTAAAATTTTGCCAACCAAGTTTTTGGAATCAAACCCGGTATTTTTACCAGTGAAAATACTGACAAAAGCATTGAGCCCAGTCATTATTTAGTAAAATTGTTTGTCGAATTTATAAACTTTTTTTTTGATAAACTGTCTGGTAGTTAAAAATAAGAATTTTATATTGAGTTTGAATCTGTTTAGTTTTATTATGGGTGAACTATTGTTACCAAACTTTTGTTTCAGAAGAAAAGTTTAGTTTTTCATGCCGAGTTATACACAAAAAAAAATTTAGCCGCCAGGAATAAACAAATATTAAAACACATGACGCAAAACCTAAGATTTTGAATCCTATTTGAAAAGTAAACTGTTTTGTCTCACGCTATTAAGCAATAATGGAAATTTGCTGGGTTGCCAAGGTCTGACCCACGGTATAAAGCTTTCAATTGCTTCAGTTGGTGAATTTGATGATCTCAGCTAATGAGCCACCGGAATTAATCTTCGCTAAATCATATCTGCCACAAATAACAGTAGTACAATTTTTTTTAAGAAAAATAGTTAGTTTCAAATGTCTAGATAATTGATTTATAAATTTTTGACGATGTGCTTCCATGCGATCGAGCTGATCTTGTCCTGCAAATAATTCGAATATCCTTAATTCAAATATTATGTTATACAGGGGAAGTCCGATATCGTCGAAAGCTTTCTTTGCAAATAAATAGGCGATTTTGGGCACAGAAATATTTTTTTTGTCAAAAAATGAACAATAAAGAGTTTTACAAAAGATTCAAAATAGAGAAAATATCAAAATATGTAGAATTACGAACTCCACCAAACACAATCAAAAAAAAATCAAAAAAGTAGATTTGAGAAATTTAATCTTAAAATATATTTAAGATTATTTTCATTNAAAAAATATCCTTTTCCCAACGGAACTCCATCTCAAAAACGTTTACTATCTATAGCGCGTGTTCGAATCCCACTGATGCTGTCTAAGTGATTGTCTTAACAACTAAAGTGACAACTAAAGTGACTGCTTCAGTGATTACACATCGATCAAATTTAGCGGTCCCAATATCAAGTACCCTTGCCTATAATCATACTCAAAACCATCAGTCAGACAACATTAGTGGGATTCGAACTTGCGCTATAGAGATAGTAAAAGTTTTTGAGATGAAGTTTGGAAAAGGATATGGAAACCTACTTTCGAGATGCTATACCGTATTATTTCAAACTAATCTCGCCGATTCCTATTAACACCGTATAAATTCGTATTAAAAATAAGCTTATATTTGGTGACAAATTTCCAAGACGATTTGAAATAAGGAATTTCAAAACTCAAAAATGGGTTTGGATGTTTTTCAGCTATCTTGTAGA
>SCLH01001378.1:56479-73889 GCA_004367855.1 Oikopleura vanhoeffeni
AATTTTTTTCTGGTCATTTTAAGACGTAGGATTTTTTTTGTTCCTCAAAAAGAACCGGAAGAGCGTGTTATAAACTATGGGTCAATTATATACCGTAAGGTCGCTAGAGTGCAAAAACTGGTCAACACTCAAGGTCAATCTTAAGCCCAGTTTTGGCTCTCTAGCGACCTTACGGTATATAATTAACCCATAGTTTATAATACGCTCATCAGAAAGTCGACCATTCCGGTTCTTTTGAGGATACTTGCAAGTTTATCTGATGAACTTGAAATTGACCTTGAACTTTGACGGGTTATTTGAGGTCAAATATTTGTCGCCGACCCTCAAGCAAAAAGTTTGGTAACCGAAAAACGCTTAATATTCACTGGCCAAAAAATCAGCTTTCTAGCTTTTCATACGGCTTCTCCAGACCCGGGTTGGGAACTACCTGTAAAATCTCGAAAAATTGACCAAAGAATCAATTTTTTTTTTAATTTTTGAAGAAAAAAAAATCCTTGGTCTTAAAATGATCAGAAAAAAATTCTCTACAAGATAGCTTAAAAACATCCAAACCCATTTTTGAGTTTTGAAATTCCTTATTTCAAATTGTCCCAAACCTTTCGCTGAATCAGATAAATCTAACTTACTTTTCCGCAATTGCAAACAAAAATCCATAGAACAAGTGCGACTGGTATGAAAAACATCCCTAACCTTAAAATATTTTGATATAATCTGCTAATTATCTCGAGCTTTAAGCCTATGTCGACAAAAAAATTGCAAATTTGAAGAGTAATCTTTGGTTTTCAAGAGTTAAGCAAAGCGATGGGGATTAGAGCATGTAATTACCCGAAATTAACGTTCTGGACATATCAATTTCATCAAGTGGAAATTGAATTATTTTTGTTCAAATACCTGATTTTTTACTCATTCATAATTTAAACCCGGCTGATCCGAAAGTCAAAAAGGGGCCAGAATAGCCTATTTGGACAAATTTAGTATACCTAGCGTGTCCACCTTTAAAATCGACTTACATGTATAGAAATACAAGATGGATCGTTATGAAACTCCTTGGGTAATATATCAAATTGAAGAAAACAATTATGAAAAAAAATTTTGGTCGTCACGTGATCGAAATATAGCGATTTTTGTATTTTCAGTATTTAATTATTTAAAAAAAAGTCTGATCGGTAATTTTTGTTTAGCGCTGTTCATAAGTCAAATTAGCACAATATCGGGATAGGTCCGATAACAGCCTAGGCGAAAAATAAAATTTCGAAATTTATTATTTATAGGCTCTCAAACATTGATTTTTCGAGAAATTTGATTTTCATCTGTTGGTAGAAAAAATTTGAATTCATAATCATATATTTTTTGTTGAAATTTCAAATTTTTCGGAAAAAACGTTATGAGAAGTCAAAAATAAGCAATCAGAGAGCTAAAAATTGCTTTGACGTATTCTCTGGTCTGGATATAATATCCAGGATATTCTAAAACGCAGTAAAACCAGAAATACTTGTACAAATTTTACAATAAAAAAGTTTAAAGCCTTACCATGGGAAGAAAACTCTTCTCCAGTCGCGAGAATCCATCGTTGCACAAAATATCCATTGGTCTGTGCATTTTGACATATCCGAATCTCTATTGAGGTCAAAATTAATCACCTGTAAGCAACGGGAGATAAAAATTACATAAAAAAATAACTCACAATTAATAAAAATATATAAATTGCCTTAAGAGGGTTGTGGGTGTAAAATCTAGCTTATTGCAAGCAAATTAAAATCGCTTTAACGTTGGAAATATAGCAGAAGCGAATACATTTGAAAATGCATATGTTAATTCAAACCATGAAGATAACTGATAGAGAAATTTTTTTAATTTTATATAATTTTCATGGCCAGAGGGCGATTTTAAAATATGCTAAATTTGAGCTTGTTTTAACTCTAGAATGCGTAATAAAATTCGCATTTTTCAACATATTTAAACACAATTTTCTGGGATTGTGCAAAAACCACGCACTGTTTGAATGTCGTTTTCTGATTATTAAATTATGATTTTAATCGGCTAAAAAATCAGAAAATGTATTTTTTACAACAATGGAGAATTTCTTTTCTCATCATTTTTCGAAAGAGTTAGACCGAAAATTGAAAATATGAGAACACGAAATTCTTGNATTGCTTTGACGTATTCTCTGGTCTGGATATAATATCCAGGATATTCTAAAACGCAGTAAAACCAGAAATACTTGTACAAATTTTACAATTAAAAAGTTTAAATCCTTACCATGGGAAGAAAACTCTTCTCCAGTCGCGAGAATCCATCGTTGCACAAAATATCCATTGGTCTGTGCATTTTGACATATCCGAATCTCTATTGAGGTCAAAATTAATCACCTGTAAGCGACGGGAGATAAAAATTATATAAAATAATAACTCACAATTAATAAAAATATATAAATTGCCTAAGAGGGTTGTGGGTGTAAAATCTAGCTTATTGCAAGCAAATTAAAATCGCTTTAACGTTGGAAATATAGTAGGAGCGAATACATTTGAAAATGCATATGTTAATTCAAACCATGAAGATAACTGATAGAGAAATTTTTTTTAATTTTATATAATTTTCATGGCCAGAGGGCGATTTTAAAATATGCTAAATTTCAGCTTGTTTTAACTCTAGAATGCGTAATAAAATTCGCATTTTTCAACATATTTAAACACAATTTTCTGGGATTGTGCAAAAACCACGAGTCGGTGTCTAGTGTACCCANTAGAGCCTCATTTTGCGACGACCACCCCCATTATGGGGGTTATCGTCGCATTTTAAGGCAAAAAACGAAGTTTTAATGGCCAAGTGACGCAAAAGTACAAATCGTTGAACCAAATATTACCTTTTTTTGATATATTTGAACTAAGATCTTGCATCCTAAAAAAAATGGCGATTTTGAAATATGCTTAATTTCAGCTTGTTTCAACTCTAGAATGCGTAATAAAATTCGCATTTTTCAACATATTTTCACACCATTTTTTGGGATTGTGCAAAAACCACGCACTGTTTGAATGCCGTTTTCTGATTATATAATTATGATTTTAATCGGCTAAGAAATCAGGAAATGTATTTTTTACAACAATGGAAAATTTTTTTCCTCATCATTTTTCGAAAGAGTTGGACCGAAAATTGAAAATATGAGAACGCGAAATTATTGGCGTGTAACTGGAGTACAATCTCGAAAAATTTCGTCACAGTAGTATGCAGTATGTAAATGTTTTTACCTGATGGAGAAAAAAAATTAAGCACTCATAAACGAGCACTAAATTTTATTGACGGTCAACAATTTACCTACTAATTTGTGTTCAATCGAACCACAAAGAGTAGACGGACAATATATATTGCTAATTATTTCGGAAAATGTGTCATGTAATAAATAAAAGCCACTTTGAATTGATTGCATATTTTCATTATTTAGCACCCACAACCCCCTTAATCGACGTATGGGTTTCATTTGTGATCATTAAAATTCCATAAGAAGTTTTTGTAAAAATACTATTTCACGTAATGACAAAAGTTAATATTAATTCAGTTTAGATAAAGCTAAAGTCCACTTAGTTCATCAATAAAATATTTTACTTTTGACAATATTTTTTTTAAGATTTTGAAAATTATTCTGACAAGTTTTTAGTTTTCAACACATAATTTTCTTGGTAACTTTTCAAAAACCTGCTTGTGGCCTTATATCCTAAATAGATTTAGGTGGACTTCGCTAGTTTTGTCTTCTACATTCCTAGAACTTTACAAGTATAATAGTGTACTACAGGGGTCGGTAGTGCCGACTCGGCACATCTGAAAAAAAATTTGGATCGGATCTGGATCGGATCGATCGGCTCAAATAAAATTTGGATCGGATGTGGATCGGATCGGTCGGCTCAAATTTTTTTTAGATCGGATCTGGATCGGATCGGTCGGCTCAAATTTTTTTTGGATCGGATCCGGTTTGGATCAGTCAGCTCAAAAAATTTTTGGATCGGATCTGAATCGGCTTTGGATCGGATCGGCTCGTAAAGAATTGGATCGGATCTGGATCAGATCGGTCGACTTTTGAAAAAATTGGATCGGATCGGTCGACTTTTGAAAAAATTGGATCGGGTCGGGATTGGATCGGATGACCCAAAAAAATATTGAACCCCGATCCGATCCACCGATACGATTCCGATCCGATTGTGCTGACCCCTGGTGTACTAGACCAAACTATCAAAATTCAAAAAGAGT
Organism: Oikopleura vanhoeffeni; assembly: GCA_004367855.1. Classification (NCBI taxonomy): domain Eukaryota; kingdom Metazoa; phylum Chordata; class Appendicularia; order Copelata; family Oikopleuridae; genus Oikopleura; species Oikopleura vanhoeffeni. The sequence continues at coordinate 60,719 of SCLH01001378.1, forward strand.
CTATTCGTGATATATGTTTATATCTTAAATAAAATCGGCGTGCAAAACCTACTCAATTCTTGATACGGTATCGAAGAAATTTTTATGTCAATCGTCTATGTTTTTATGTTGTTATTGACATAAAAATTATACTAGGCAGGATCTTCGGTACCGATTTTAGCCATTTTTTATAAATACTTATTATGTTTGTGAAATAAATAAAATGAGACAGACACTGTCTTTCAGACAGTCTTCTTGTACAATTGATTAAATTATGATAAAATTCTAGACTTCAAATTTTAAATTTCCGAATTTTTTTTTTAGTCAGATGATCTAGCCTGGATTTAAGACCTTCATAAATAAATTAAAATTAACTTCTTTTAATTCAGCAGGGTGACCATTTTACAAAACAAAAACACATCGTTTAATAGACGATTCGTCTAGCTCCTTGATAACCCCCATAACACAAATGCGTTAAAATTATATATGAGTCATATTGCGTTCATTTTTATTATTATATTAAAAGTTTGTCTCATTTTTGTTCCAATTATTTTCAATAAACTCGAGTACTAAACTTGGTAAGTTAACCAAGGCCCTGAAAATGGGTTGGCGGTAAAAAGCCAAAATAGTAAAAGCCCAAAATCGGTATTTCATATTTTTCAGAACGAATCGTTCTGAACGATTTTTTCTGGCTTTAAAAATTTTTTTTGAAGAAAATTATATTAATGTAAATTCAAGCAAAATTTGGAATAAAAAAGTAAATTCGATAATTTTTTTATAAAAATTTGTTGAGAAAATTGACAAAAAGAATATTTTTCTTCAAAAAGCCAATTTCAAATTAAGTAATTCAGATTTTTTTATCATTTGAAAATACTGTATGAAACACAAACTTTGATTGCAAACAGGCATATCAGCATTTTCCAAGAACAAAACTCTTTGTTATTTTCAAAGAATTGAAATTTTCGATTTTTTGGCCTTCTACGATTTTGGCGTTTTACTGCCAACCCCTCAAAATCTCCCGCTGAGATCTCCGTATGTTTTTTTGTATGGAATTGTTAGTTTGCTGAAATCGATGAACTATCTGAATTCAATAAATTGAAGATTTGACAAAATGTCACTTCTTCGACGGAAAAGTTTTATCCAACTTTTCGGCGGAGACTACTCCTTTATTTTCAATTCTGCACATAAAGAAGGCAGAGAGTAAAAAACCTTCCTGAAACTTTAGCACCCCTAGCAGTAATAATTGACCTATAGGCTATAGTTAGTTATAGTATAACTGTTATACCGTCATTGGAAAGTGCAGCACGACGAATCGTTAGATGGTTATTTCGAAGCAATTAAATGATAGTGAAGATCAATCAAAAATAATTGTGGGGTTATATACAGTACCAAATAAGATATCAAAAGTTGGTCCAGCCAAAAGGTAAAACACCTCTTCTTTGAATGAATGTGTAGTTAAAGCGGCAACCGTTGCCAAAAATGTCTTAGAATATTGACTGTAGCGCCTTCTAGTGAGCAAACTAAAGAAGATAAAAGTCTGAAACCAATTTCATTCCTAATTTTTGGCTAAATAAGTCTAGAACAAAAAATAGCTGAATATATTGGGGCACACTACCTCATTAAGGAGGTACTCCTTGTGAATTAAGGCTCAAACCAAAAAATTTCACTATTTTTTCATTGTTTATTTCTGAAAATAGGGACAATTTGAAATAAGCTGGTGTTATTTTTAATCAAAACTTGAGGATTTTCAGGAATTAAAAGTAAAGTTTTTGAATAGAAAAGACATCGAAATTTGGGTTTCGATAATAAAAGCTCTCCGCGAACTCACCAACTTTTGATTTATATCGGTTTTAAATTTGTTACTAAAAATCGAGGAAGGAGTAGGCTTTTGCCTCGGTGCATTTTGACAGATACGATATCGGGCTCTTATGAAAATTTCCTGGATTTATATATTCTTCCCACTATACATCAAGCTGATGATTCATAATCAAGGCAACTTTCGTGAACTAGCGAATTTTTGCATTTGGCTATTTAAGGAAATTTTTGCGTTTTGAATTTAATTTTTCGAATTGAGAATGATGAGACATCTTTTGGATAAGTTCAACGTAATGGAAAAATGTTTTTTTTTCGTTCAAGTTTTTTTTCATATTTGTTTCAAATCAACAAAAAAACTCTTTTACAAACTGACTCTTTAACTTTTATGAACTAGGTGGACCACATATTTTTTTATATGCTCTTTGAAAAACATATGACATGCGTTTAGTGATTTTTGGTCAAAATAATTACAACATATTTTGAAAATTTTCTCTATTTCTTGTTTAAAACTTTCGATCTAATTTTTTGGAGTCCTCAGCTGAACTATTGGACTGGCTACTTTCAATAATTTATAATATGATTTTCAAAGTTTCGTGTTCTCTTCCCTTGTTTATATCTGTATCTACTTTTTGAATAAAAACTGGTTTGCGCGAAAAATCAAGTTTCCTTGTCAAGAATTTAAAAAAAAAAGTTCACCGGACTCCCAATTGGTAACCGTCTGCGACATTTTAAAAGTTTCATTCAAACCTATGAAAAAAATATTTTTTCGATGTGTTAAAATTTCGAGTTTTTCCGACTTTTCTAAAAATTTAATCGAAGTTTGAATTATACGTATGATTTAAGCTTAATAATATTCAACGGTCGACAAGACCTATTTAGAGCTCCTAATTAATAAAAAAATGAAAATATATACTGTAATTAACCTAACTTTAGAACGCGCCGTTTGAGTGTTTTCAAAGCACGACTTTTATAAAGTAATAAAATCACATCTGAAGAAATTTTAGATTATCAAGTACTGAAAGTTGGAACTATGTGTTTTGAAAAAGTTTTCATCTTGAATTTGGACAAAAGTTCCGTACAAGACAAAAAAAATGAAAAATGAATCTGTCAAATGCACCGAGGCCCTTAAAATCCAGCTCAAATAAGTTTGTCTTTGTGCGAATATCATATATTGACGATAGTAACGACCGTGCGAACGATTTTGTGGATTGTAAGATCTAAAATAATTTTCTAATCTTCAAATATCGGAGAGGTAGGGCTTTTTAAGTTAAACTTATTTGGAAGTCGTTCTGATTGGTCGATGCAATCATCATTTTTTACATTGAATTCTAATGAGGAGATTTGTTTATATTATACATTCATTATACTATTAGGTTCTGATGTGTAGTTTTCAGATATTGTACCTCAACAAAACCACAAAATGTCGTTTTTTCATGAGGATTTCACTTACAATTTAATATGTAGATTTTAACCTGTCAGAAATTTTCACAGCAGTGTCAAAAAATAAGAAATCGTGAAACAAGGTGGATGCTCAAAATATGCTCAATTTTATATAATAAATTTAGCGTAATAATAGAATTTGATTAATTTTCATAAATCACTTTTCATATATTTTGAAAATATGACTTTTTCAAAATCAAATATGCGGCGTTACAATTTATGCTTTAACGATTAAAAAACTAAGTTTTTTTCTTCTTGTTTCGTAATTTATTTGTGATTTTGTTTGACAGGGTAAACTTTCTATTACAATGTATGATAGAATTTACTAGAAGTTTAATAAGAAAAGTAAAAAAAAAATTCTGTTATTGCAAGCTTAAAATATTAGTCGGACCTATTAAAAGAGAATTTCAATTTTTTCTCCAGTCAAAAGCGATTTAATATATTGCTTTGCACTATCAATGATAGTCTATCATGGACTTGAACAGCAGCATTATCGGTAGAAATAATTTTACCGTGGTATTTATACAGATGTATGAGTATCATCAGAGACTCATCCCATAAGCCTTATGGTTTTGTCTCGCATCGAGGAAGCCGATGTTTAAATCACTTTGTTATTTAGTGATAAATACACAGTCAGACTAATTTAGATACATTTACTTATTATAAATAGACACGTTTGGCCTTTTCGATTGAATGTAGGCGTTTTTTTCTGTTTAAGTATAGATACAGGGTGTGACGTTTTTCCCTGCTTTTTTCCAAATTGCCTGAATCTGAATTCCGCCGTTTGATTGGTTTAATCTGAAAAAGACGTAGGTTTTTTGCCAAAATTGATCGTTCTCAATTAGCGGATAGCAATTTATGCAAATTGGAAAAATAAGGAAAAAACGTTACGTGCTGTATATATTATTTTTGGAAAGTTGGTTAGTTTGTATAAGAAGAAGATAAGATCGAATAAATAAAAGTGTGGAAGAGACTGCGACTGATCCAAGCGACTGATCCGAGCGACTGATCCAAGCGACTAATTGTCTAGATATCTCGCCCCTCTAACTTAACTGAGATTCGAACCGTTATCACAAAAGTTATCTCCCCCTGATCATGTATATTCTCATTACAAAAGTTGTTTTGGATGAGGCCAAAACGTTCTATTAAAAGAATTTTTTAAGGCATATAAATGATTAATAAACCTCAAGAAAAATGGATAAATAAAAGATTTTTAGCTAAGTTGACTTGTAAAATATTGTTCAAAAAAATCACCATCTTGTCAGAAAACGGTGTTTTCAAATTTCTATATTTTTGTATTTTAATTCAAAGTTTTCAATATCAAAAAAATTGCGTGGAAGGATTATCGATTTTTTCGAATTCACGTCAAAATTGAGGTCTCGGAAAGTTTGAACACGAAAAATATTTTGACAAGGCATACACATTTTTAATGTTCCATCTGGTTCTCAATAACCTGCATTTCACGAATAACATAATTCTTAATTTGCGCTAATTTTCAAAATACCATTTTAAACATACAACCCTAAAATACCTGCCAAATTATCCATAAGAAAAAGTTTCATAGTTCTGTCCAAGATCTTGGTTTTTGTTCGTACTGAAAAATTCTCAGTCAATGGTAAAAAATAACACCGTGCGCAACCCCAGTTTTACATGTAACTCATAACATTTTTATATTCAGAATTTAACCTGTCCTAGTATGTGCAGACGAGCCATTAAAATTTCTAGTAAGTTTCGTCTTGTTGGATCCTCGTCTTTCATACTGCTGAAAAATATTGCTGATCGGAATCAATTTTAATAATTCTCAGTTGACTTTTTTGATCTTTTAAAGTTGTGAAAACTCATATAAATGAGATCTTGCATATTTATACGGTGAAATTATCACATAATATATATAAGATTATGCAGCTAAGTGCATATATAGATAAGTAAGGCCAAAGCCCCCTTTTTGTTATACCGTTAAGCTGATATAAAAGATAATTTATAAGTTTTCTGTGTCAGGGTTTTTGATGCACAAATTATAAGTTGTATTTGATATTTTTCAATAGCCAATAATATTTTGAAATTGCATCACATTTGTCGTTATTTTTTATAATTATTCTGAATCTCGAGCCCATAACACGTTTTTTAGGAGTTCATTTAGATTCAATCCATTTTGATTGGTTGCATTATTTGAATATTTCGGAGTCAAAAATAATTCAAATTAAGTTATAATAAATAACGTAACAATTATTTCTTCTATTGAATTGGTTGATCAAATCCATCAATTATTGATAACACATTTGCCACTCAATAAAACCATTCTTGAAACAATTTGAGAGAAAATGTGTTGTCAATTTTTTTTGAGAATCGTGTGATTCGATTGGTCAATACTGGAATCGACAGATTGTAAATTGCTGACGTCACAGTTATGATGTGGCATTCTCACTATCACCGAAGTATTGTCTCTCGAGTTGACTTGTTACGTCACGTACTTCACGTGCTCCAAAACTTATTTTTTGTATTTTCAAAATAGTATTTTCTCGAATGCGGCTTCTTTTCCAGAAGTTAGAAAATCAAAATCTTAACCTTTGGAACTCCGCACCACTTAAGTGGTGCTGAAAAATTGAATCCGCTAAATCGGATGAAAGAAAAGTCCTGGAAATTTCTGATCAAACCCAACATAGAGTTTGCCACGAGAAATTCAAAATGGCAGTTAAATTTTCTAGACGTCTCGTTCAAAAATTATTTATCTTACTTTTTTGACAATTTCTCTCAAAAAACTCTAAAATGTGTGTGCTCAACAGTTTAACGATAGATAAAATCTTAGGAACTGAGTTTTTAGGAAGTTTTTGAGTATCTTTGAGAAAATAAGAAAACCATACTCTTTTATTTTTTCGTGAGTGATTTGTCAATTTTTAGAAAAAATCAAAAAAATATGCTTCGATTTTTTCGAAAGTAGGTTCAAATGAAGCTACGGCAACACGATCAGAAGTTGTTACACCGAGATAATATTTTGAAGTCTTAGCGGTTAAATTATAACAAACGTTGTTTTATAATTTATTTTGAAATAATACTTTCTTATTTAATTAGCGATCAGCTGCCCGATCGGCGATACTTCTTTGGATTCCAGCTTGTGCTTAAGACTCGAATTTCTATTTTAACTAAGATTAATTTTTTCATTCTCAAAAAGATTTTTTTTACAGCGCAAACTTTTGTAGTTTTTGATCAATCGCGCTGAAATCGTCTTTTGATGAGAAACAAAAAGTTAGATTAAAATCTAAAAAAATTGTTAACGCCAAGGTCAGAATTAGTGAGAATAAAGAAGAAATGATTATGTTTATCTTTATGTTTGCGTGGCAAGTAAGTGATTAACCAAAATTTTGCTGCTCATTCGACAAATTTTTCTAAAAATTTACAAATCTGAGAAGTATTTTTTTAATTTGAGTCTTTTGTTCTAAAATGAGACAATTTTTTGTTCTGAAATGTGGTTTTCGGTGATAATCGATACATTGTTTTCATTCTCGAAACATATTTTGACAAACTGCAATTTTTTCGCGTTTTTGATCAATCGCGGAGGTAATCGTCTATTTATAGATACGGAAGATAGATTTAATCAAAAAAAAATTGTGAAAGCCAGGTCTTAATGAGTGCGAATAGAGAAAGAAATGTTTTTGAAAATATTCCTGTTTTCAATGAGAACTAAGTGATCAAAGCCTAATCTTTGCTGCTCAGTTTCGGTCGATTTAATAAAATTAAATCTAATTGATTACCTCGCTAAGTTGGACTATCTTTACAAATTAAGATAATTCACGGTTTTTATGAGAATGTACAGCCTGAGTTTTCGTCTTACTGCGTTTTTTTATTCCGCAAATGAAGCTGTAGTTATCAGGCTGTATTTATCCGATGAGGGCTCAAAGTCGCCCCACTTAAGTTGGTGCAGGAGCCTCTGCCGAATAAATCAATTTGAAGCTTCCAAGGGTTAAGCAAAGTATAGGCGATTTTGGCTTATCTACCCGTCTGGGTAAAAAAGCGGCGCATTCGAGAAAACTCACGCTGTATATGATAAATTTCAATTACCAAAAATTATTTTATAATATACTTAAGCTAAGTTTATGGATATATAAGTTATATCCAATGAGAGGCTAACATTAATACTGTGTGCATCAAGATAAAAATTCTGAGAAATAGATACTTATTAAAGTATTAAGTATTAATGAACCTTGTTAAGATTCTGCCTTCAACCCGAGTAGATTGATTGCCAAAATATATAAGAGGTACATTAGATCTGATAATGATTTTTGAATAATTTATACATTGATGACGTTCTATGCCGATGACGTTCTATGCATATGTAGGAAGGATTCAGTTGACCGTTTCAATGATGTGGGATAAATTGAATTTACGTTGAAAAATTCATAATGACGAAATCAATTTAGACGCAAGCATTTTCTTGAATGGTTTATAAATTTCGAAATTTTTAAAAAAAGACACACAGATGACTTTTCGTATCCATTACGTACTTATAAAGTAAATATTTTTTACTCAATCACTACAGAGTTGTTCGCAGATAAAGAGCATTTTCTATTGCTTTGATGATTGCGCACAATTTTGCTTAAAAAATTCTTATCTGTGAAATTAGTTATCAAAATTCGTATTTTAAGATTGGCAAACCCCACGTCCCTGAAAAATTAATCGTTTTGTCTAATTTACGCCATGTTTGATATAATTGCCAAAAACTTTTAGAAAATCAAATATTTGTCCAGTTTAATTAACACTGTTATCTAGCATCAAATTTCCATTTACTCCTACATTAAACCAAAATACTTATGACGCAAGCTGTTTATACTTTGAATGCGAATGTTCCGCAAAGTTTATGTCAAAGTAACGTACTTCTAAGACGATTGGCGACCACCAGCAAAGCTAGGAAGTTCCATGTTATTTCATAATTGCTGTAGAGTAAAGGAAATTTAGATTTTTTAAAGCCAAATATGACAAAATTCCGTTAAACAACTCGAGGCTGACAAGATCGCATGACTAAAGATCAATCAAAAGAACGATTTTCGTTCTTTCAAAATATCCACCGAAAACTTTCGTTGAACAAATTCGATGGATGCAGAGCGTTTATGTATGATGACAAAATACAGCAGAGAACGTAAGGGTTTATGGCAATGGCCTTTTTAAGGCTTATTTTCCGCAAAGACATAGAAGTGAATCACTTCTGAGTTAGTTGTAATCTCTGGGAGACTTTACATTGTTTAATATAGTGTGAACCAACCGGTAATTGTGAGTTAACCAGGAGCAAAATTTCTTTGAAAAGCTGTTTTTTTTTTCGTCTATTGGAATGTTTCAAATTTGACATTCTGCGGAAATCAAGGGAAATAAACTGTTGTCCTTTTTTCAATTTTCACTAAAAGGTATCAAGCTGGCAAGACTCGTTTTTTGCTTTTTGGCACCGGAAAGTGTATTTTTTTTCATGCTACAGCAAACTATTTCCGTGCACTTTAGTCTTCGTCATAATTTTAACAAACTGTTGTGCTGATCGATTTCTTTTTTACTCCCGATACGATTTTAATTTATTTTTGACATCCATCGTCATCAGTTTTTTAAGACCAAACGATTCGTAAGTGAATGTTTTTGGAAACTATTATCCTTTGACCAATATTCAACGTTCGGGTAGAGAAAAAATTTTTTTATTTTCCACTAGAAAAGATTTAAGTTTTCCGAACCTTTTTGGTATTTTTTACGATTTTGAGTTTATATGACTAAAAAAGCCCGTTGGTGCACATCATAAATCGCCTCCACTCTTTTGTTAAAAGATCGACTTGCCTATAACATCTCAAATAAGATTTTTCAGAATTTAGTAAAATTTCTAGAATGTTAATTTTGCAAATTTTCATTTCTTTATATTTAACAATCTATGGATGATCAAAATTCTAAAATCCAGTCAAAAATTATTCAGTACAAAAATTGAGCAGCCATAGAACCCTTAAGTTCTTCAAACTTTTTGAAACTGGCATGTCTTATTTTTGCTTTTTATGCCTTCTCTCTCTTTTTATTTTATTAAAACAGAAAATTTCTAGATCTCTCATTCTGAAATTTTGTGTAAAGAGTCTGTATTTTTTTTATAATAAAAAATGTTTGATAATGATAATAAAGTCGAAAACGTTTACCAAACAGAATATATTTTATATTATACATGAGAGTTTATAAGTACGGTTATGAATTTATTCCTGTTAAGACAGTCCACCTTATTTTTCTGTCGGAATTTCTTAAAGTGTCTTGCACGAAAAACTGTACGCAGGTTGTGAAGATGCATCCCCGACGGATTTTCTTCCCCATCCCATTTTCGTATCTTTTGCTTAAACTACGCAGAAAGGATGAAAACCAGCAAACCTCGTTTTACAGCCTGCTGTACGGCTATGGTTTGCGCAGCCGTTTTTGATCCGGCCGTGATTGGTTCCTTGTATACGTATTGGGGCGCCAAAGTGCAGTCGATCCAAATTTAATATGTCATATATTGATCGGAAAAAATGATTAGAGCATGTGAAAAGTGAATGAAACGCCTTTTTTACATCACTGGGGAGTTCGAAAATTTTCCCTTATTTTGAAAAAAGGGAAAATAATTTGGTCTCAGCAGGCATTTTGATGGTTGACATTTCAACCAATCATAATCGTTAATTTTAACCTTGATTCAAATGCATTTTTTCGAAAATTTACTTATCGGCGGTAAATTTCACTTTAATTTTATGATTAAAAATTTTGCGATCTTCCACATTTGGACAACCTCAGACAGCCGAACTGATTATTTTGGAGAACAAGATCGTAACCATTTGAAAGATTAAAACGATGCGGGATACTTGCAGCAAATCAACAATCTTAATTTTAGAATAAGCCAATGAAATCGGCTCAAATTAAGACGCGCATCCAATCATATTCTCACATTTCGAATCATTCAAATAGTCACGATTTGTCGGTCGAGGGCCTCTAATCTATATATGATTTATATACTGTAATGAATTGACCGAAAGTCTGCCCTCACAAATTTTGAAGTTTTTCGTTTTCAAAAAACTTTGCCGATTTGTTTAAAATATCTCCGGGCTATACTTTCATACTCAACATGATATGACCAAATTTTACTTTATTCTGTAAATTATACAGGGGAAACGTGAGCATTATAAATCATATCTTCTCATGTTTTTGTGAATTAAAAAAAAACGAGAAAAATGAAAGAAGAATTCAAGATAAATTATTTTTGAATTGTTTGACGGGGTTAATGTTTATTTTTAGAATGTTGGCGCAGAAAATAATTTTCAACTTCATTAGCAAGTTCAAAATCTAATTTTCGCCGAAGTTGTTATATTTTATGTCTTAAAAACCCAACAAAAGTTGAAGAAATAAAGATTGAGAAAGGATTTTAGCTCAAAAATGTGAAAAATGGTGTAAAACTTAAGAATTTCAAATATCAGGTTAATTGGATTATTTCAGCTTTATAAAACATCAGTATTTTAAGCATAATTTCTATAATAATTAAGACTCAGCCAGTGAAACAGTAAGAAATTTTGCTTAGTATACATATAATGCTACTCACTTTATTTTTTTAGTCTGACTTCTCAACACAAAATTCCAAACGTCTTAAAATTTATGAAGAAAAGTTTCATCCCAAAGAGTTAAGAAAAAGTACACAATTAAATTTATGGAAAAAAATAAAATATTATTCTTAAAAGAATATTATTTGTGTTATAACGATTGTGGCAGGAAATTTTTGAAAAATTAAAGTTTTTCATGTGTCACCCAAGTAGCAACAAATATCCTGCATAAATAAGTCTTTCTTCCCTATCTTTTGTCATGTAAAAGGATAAACGCGATCCTTTTTGGAAGACTGTTTTTGACCGTATTTACCAAGCTTAACAAACGCAGAAGACTTTTATCTCATATTTCTCAGAACGAATTTTTAACCTCTACAACATGCTTATACATCGTTGAATTACTTTCTTTGAATAAACTTATAAAACTTTTTTTTATTGAAACTTTTATATGCATTTTTAATTTTTTAATGAATAAATTCAAAATACTTTGAAAAACTCACTCCGTCTATGTACTAAATGGACCGAAGTCTGCTCTCATAAAGTTTAAAGATTTCTGATAAAATAAAACTATTTCGATTTGTTTTATGGATTCTGGGTCCATACTTTTTGGCAGATCATCTGATTTTGATTAATTTGAAAAGAATCTTTTAATGTAAATGATCCCTTTAAGTAAACCAAGAGACAAGATTAGCAAGATCCGGCATCTGTTCTTATTTATATCGTCTTAAGGGGGTAGCGGTCGCAAACAATTGTACTTTGTACTCCACTTTACCAGAATACTAAACTGCTTCGAAACTTTTGAGAATAGCCATTTGTAGATCTATTCCTCATCTACAATAATAATTTATCAGAATATTCTTGGTCGACCTGTGACCACCATGCGGCGAGTTCTAGAACACCCAACCGAATTTCAAATCTATCTCCTCAAGAGCTTGCTTACGATTTCACTCAAACTTGTGTATGAACCACGGAAACACTTATGGTTGTAATATGATTGTAGGATTTTTTAAATGTCCACAAATTTTTCTGAAACTGCGAAAAACCGCCTAATTTCAAGATTTTCGCATCAAAATCTATCCCTCCTAGTTACATTTTAAATGCAGTATAAATTTGGAAAGATGTGAGAAATATGTTTTTGTTAATATGATGGAGCAGAATTTTAAATTTTTGTTGATTTCTAGAGAAATCGCATTTTAGTAAACCGGAAGTGAAAACTCGAAAAAACAGTTGTCGGATTTAGTCGAAAGTACCACCAATTAAAGCTTGATTCACTGATCAAAAAATCTTCTTACAGCTTTTTGATATTTTGAATTTTCTGGTCGAAAGTGGGTTTCAATGTTTCCAAAAAAATTCTGAAAAAATAAAAATTTTCGAACTTTTTTTGGATTTTTGTTTTGTTTTTTATAAGTTTATGCTTTCTGAGTTTCCCTAGCAATTTCGTGCTATTTTACACCCCAAACCCTAAAAAGAGTGCGACCGCTACCCCCTTAACTTCTGTGACAGTAACAGATAGGTTCATCACTTTGTTCATTTTGTTCTTTTTAAATAAATTTTTGATTTCTAAACTCACTCAAATTCGTGGAAAAAAATGTTTTTAAATAAGTCGTTGAATCTGGTTGAATTAATTTTGACAATATTATATTGTCTAACTTCCGAGAAGATAAGCTGATAAATATTGATTTTATAGAAATTTAGTGGCAAGGGTTCTGATTGCTTAACAAAAATTTCTGAATTGATCGAGTCGGTGTCTAGCGTACCCAAATTAGTCTGAATCGAAAATATGTTGTGAAAAATGCAACGTCATGGTTATGCGTCATTAGGGTGGTTGAGGAATTTTACCGATTACACTGGAGCACAGTGATAGACCGCATGAGTAGGGTCAGTACCGGGAGACTTATTTGCAAAACGAAACCCTCAGTACGGATTCTTTGAGTTAATGGGGTTAAACTTTCTCAAAAAGAATGATTCCGACCGTGAAAAAAAATTGGAGCCTCCAAGTGGTCACAATTTGAGTATGCAAAAACAACCTTTCGGGCTGTGAAAGGCGCTATAAAGGTTCATTTATTATTGATTTTTTGTTGTGATCATACCGATCGCGACACAAAAACTAAAAAAATCCGTACTCAGGGGTTTCGTTTTGCAGATAAGTCTCCCTGTACTGACCCTACTTATGCGGCATAAGTTATGCCTATCACTGTGCTCCAGTGCAGTCGGTGAAATTCCTCAACCACCCTAATGACGCATAACCATGACGTTGCGTTTTTCACAACATATTTTCGATTCAGACCAATTTGGGTACGCTAAGCACGCCCGTGCTTTCCGTACCCAAATTGACCTAAATAAAAAAAAATAATGCAGACCAATTTGGGTAC